>QFFB01005296.1:0-19438 GCA_003316465.1 Ramaria cf. rubripermanens
GAGGACGCAGGAAGCCGGGAGTCCCAGGGAGAGAGGGGAAAGGCCCGCGCTATTGTAGGTAGAACATGCGTAACGACCACCTGCATAGGCAATCGCCTGAGGTCGAATAAAACAATGAAAAAAAAAAATTGGACTATGGGGACGACGGTCCCTCGATCCACTGGTTTGTAATAGCCGGTCATGGCTCATTGGCCATGGCCGTTTTCCCTGTAGCGCCGTCTCGGTCGACCATATCTGGGAGATGATCTGAAAGGAAAGTCAGTGCTCCTTTTTGGGAAGATTACATGTCAGGAGCGGAACATATCTTAGCCCAACAGCTAATTTCAATTCCGCCATCCGACTTATCGACTGTTCCGGCCCCACAGGCAACGGTGGCTTACTGCAGTATATATTTAGGTGATCCGTGCGACAACCGGAGGCTCTGCCCAAACTTCAATGCTCTCGACTTCCCAACAGATAAGTACTTTGAGCAATCTGATAAGATGAGGTGGCGAACTGACTCGACCGCGAAACATAATGTGGGTTGTCCGTCATCCTGGATTATTTAGAAAATCTGGTCTACCAACATGCAATGTGTCGTCGATAGAAACATACGGGTAACAGGTAATATAATATGGTCAGTTTACAGCTGTAAGTGGTGTACACTAAGACGTGCTGGGAGTTGTGTAGGCTGCGGCATAGCCTAACCGAATAGACCACCGTGGCTAAGGTAACCACCTTATAACACATGGTTGCCTCGAGGTAATTGTGATCGGTTGCAAAACGGAAACGTTTATTCTTATGGAGCATATCACGGGTCACCGCCGAGCGCCTATACTTTAGTGGACCTGCTTCAAGGCTTGCAGATACAGGCTTGCTTGGGATCTGAAACATATTTATCCATTTTTTAGTAAGTATAGGCGGTGTCAGCAGCACTAGGCACAACCGTTTACAGTAGCGCTACTTCCTATGCCGCTATCAACAGGCAGGACCGGACATTCGACATTGATTTATTTTCTTGTTGATTTTCTGGCATCATTCCTCAATATTTTCAGCGTCCATGTCGCGACTCTTTCCAGGTCGTCGACCCTCCACCTCAGTGCACAGGAAGCCAACAGTGCCTTATAGTGGTCACCGGACGAAGAGCGAAGATAATGCTGCCGCCAGCTCTGAGAGTGTACCCGAGAGATCTGTAGCGCCATCCCCCCCGAGTTTCCCCACCAGTATACTGCAGGAGAAGCAAATCTACATATTGCTTCGGAGAATTGAGGAGAAGGCGCGTTCTGGGTGTTGCATGTGCTGAGCTTATTGACCTATCTTCTGCAGCTACCGTGCAATTCAGGACTTCCTTTAAGCGTCGTCGAGGGCGACCAACTCATTGGGATAGATGGGATTTTAAACTTAGCAGCCTTTTCTGCAGACTTCATCGTGTGGCGTCTCTGTTCGATTTTCGAGAAGTTACAAAAGGTAAGTCACGTCTTATCCTTGTAATCTTCAACCGTTCACGCGTACACTTGCTTTTTTTCAGCGCGCATTTTCCGACGGTACACTACCCGAAGACGTCCTTGACTCACAGTTATTTATCCTTAAAGTTCTCGTGCAGACCCTCAGCGCCCGTCGGCCTTCTCCCCCGCCACCTACGCCTGGGGATGACATTTCGCTAAAGTTGACAATGTCACCATCCTCTCAGTCTATTCCCGTCTCGTCTCTGTCCACCAACTCAAACCCCTCTCTGCGCGTGCGCGAGGAAATTCCTAGCACACGACCTTCGAACATGTCCATTCGGAGTGACTCTACGTCCACGTCATTGATGGAGCCTCCTCCACTCGATGACAAGACTGTGCATTATGCCCTAGACGTTGTACGGATGGTTCAGCGTTATAGTCTTAGCAATGGTGACGAAGGAGGAGCTACAGAAATGTACGCGTGGCACATTGCAGAATGGGACCCTGTAGTATCTGCGCCTGCCTTTGTACAAATTCGCCGCAAGAGAGGGGGTCAAGATGCTGGTCATGGCGCCGATCCACAGAGAAAATCAGGGACTGAGAAGGAGATGGACGGAGCACGGATGAAGGGTCAAGATCAAACTGTACACCCAGTTCATGGCCATCCCAGTATTAACGCTATTCCTAGCCACAGCGCTGTGAATAATGCAGGCGTACAGTTGGCTCCGGGCGTGGTGACGGTGTCACATTACACGATGCCTGCGCACGTATATGCCCGTCATGAGTCCCTGCACGGGCGTCATTTTGCGAATGCCACGGCTTTACTTACCAGGTCGGCTCTATTCCTTAATTTCCATTTCTTGGTCGACATCCCTTGGCGTAAAGCTAACCATTTCTTATATATCAATTAACGCAGATATGCCTACCGTGTGGTGTACCACCTATCAGCGTCTAATTGGCCTGTCGTATTTGATCGTTTAAGAACAGGTCTACAGGCTATGGCTGATGGGGGTGGAGTTATATCATCCCCCTCACCTTCCATTAAACAATCCTTCAGCGGTCTGCACCCATCTACGGATCCCAAGAAAACAAACCAGGAACCCATAGGCGTCATGGAAAAGAAACCTAATGGACGAGATACGACAGGAATAGGTAACGGTGTACCCGGTGGAATAGATTTGAAATTGCTCAGCTCTTGCGTAATGGATCGAACGAGATTGATAGTGGTATTGAAGGGTGAGATATACCATCCTGTCGTATTGTTTATTTTGTCATCGATAAGTAAATCGAGGCTTCCATTTCTTTCATTGGAGTGGTTTATTTAAATTCACCACTCTCCCAGATTGTCTTTAGCAAAGTTTCTGTCGCTCTTTCGTGTTCTAAAACATAATAAGCCACCTAACGCCTTTATTGCTCACACAGAGTTTTTATCCATTTTCCGGGAGATGTCTACTGCCGCCCAAGTCGCGGCCAGTATGTCCTTGCGTGATGCGATAATTAACTGGGTAGATAACTTTCCTCGAGAGTTTGCGGAACTCTGGGCAGCACATATGTTACCCTTAGTCCCCCAACCTGGATCCGCGTCTATCGCATCTGAGGCTTCGGATACCATCGCGTCTAGCACATTCAGCTCTAGCAGTTCAGGTGCAGCATCCTGGAGAGGGGAAGGGGAGCATAGTACGTTGCTGTGAATGTTTGGTATGCATAATCGTTTATATCCTCGCAGGGCGCATAGCCAAAAATCTAGAGGGTCTTTCTGGGCAGGTGTTTGATATGCTTAACAATTCCAACAGAGAGGTGTGTGGTCTACTTATCTCCCACGCCTGGTACAAGTCAAGTACTATCGGTTTACATGTTTGGTTATGGAGGGAACCCGACAAGCGGCTGTTTTGTATCCCGCCCTCGCAGCCCTCATCTGCATCAGTCCCGACAGGTTAGACTTCGCAATCGGAGCCCTGGAAGGGACAACAAAGGTTTCAAACAAGGTTTGTCTCATTTCTGCGTATAGTCTATCGACGCAAACAGTTTTACTGATTTGAACAGAATAATTTCCTTGCATCACTGATACAATCTTTGACCGCCTTGGCTACCAAAGAAATAGGAACGTCGGAACAAACACTCTTTGCCTGCTACGAAACGGTCGGGTTCGCGTTTGTTATCCCCCCTCCTTCACCCGGCGATGAGGAGCCTTCGTTAAGGACTATCGGTGCACGTATGGCGCTTGAACTCAAGGTGTGGATTTGTGCTTCTGCGACGTTACTACTAGAGACACTTGTCTTACGGTTGATGGTGATATAATACTGATAGAATTTCCTCATGCGCCCTCCGAGACCACGTCCGCCATTTTACGCCTCCAAGGACGCCATCGATGTTGACTTCTATGCATACTGCATTGCGGCGATCTTCCGATTCGATCCGGAACATACTTTAAAAGACTTGATTCAGGTTGGTGATCGGATGGTTTATCTTTGGCTTGATGTTAGTTTGATTGTTTCTTGCACTAATTGCATTATTGAAGACATGTTTGGAGCCGGAGAGGAGCCACGCTGTGAAGTTATCTGTAGTTAAAGCCCTGATACTCTTGGTCGTAGAGGTGTGTAGTTATTTTATGTTTATTGACAGATGTCCTAATAATTACGTTGCTGTTGCTGTAGGCGCAGAAATATACCTGGCAGCCAAGCCTAGAGAGTATGTTCCCCATTGTTACCCCTCGGTTGAGGAAAATCCTTTCAGTTGCGTTAGATTGATTCCTGCGCTATTTTTTCCTATACCGACTAAAGGAGCTGGCCGCTAGTCGTGTACCACGACCAATCCTGAGGTCATCGGCGGCCTCAGACGTGTCCCCTCTCCACATCCTACCTGCCAAACCATGGCGGTAGGGAGTGACAATGGGAGTAACTCGAACAACGTAATAGATGAAAACCTCCGGCTCCGCGTCCAAATTCAAACACTTTTTCCCCTCGAACCCCGGTTCTTGCTATATGGTTTAACGGGTGAAGACCTAACTTTGTGCGCTGTTATATCAATCTTTATTATTGTCCATACTTCTGAATTGAATCCTATGCTTAGCCTTGTGAGCAACGTGGGACTGGAGAAGCATCATGATAGGCGTCAACTAGCTGCGAGGGTGATGGCCTTGAGTGCAACGATCACGAGTTCGTTAAACATTGCCCCGGGCACCCCATGCTACGAAGAGGCCATGCAGTACCTCTTGATCACTGCGTTAGCTTTCACTTTCTAGCTTGGCGACGAATATGCCACTGATACACCCTACCTGCAGTCCTATTGCAGTCCTCAATACAGCGTCGTTGATTTTACACGCAGTTGATGACAACGAGCTCTTACTTATGGGAATTAATACCATGCACACACTGCTCAAGCAGCTTGCATCAGACCCCATCGTAAGTCAATTTCAGCATCTTCTAGCTAAGGTCTGACACATGATTTGGGAAAGCAAAACCAGGACGAGTCGTGGCGTTTTTCTCCACGCATGATAGAGGCGGTGACCTTCTTGGGGCTATCGTTATGGTGCTGTGTTACCTCAGCCCGGACAGACATTCTAACCACTGCTCTGCAATGTATCCGCCTTCTCAGCATCGTGGAATGCCATCCTGCCTTTCCTCGCCCGCCTCATTTCTCCGAGGTTGATATCTTAACGCGGTCCGCTGTGCTACAAAGCTTTTCCGATCCACGATTGGTTATTGGTGGACGCCTTGCCATGCAGAAACAAATACGACAAAAGATTGCAGCAGCCCCATCGTCACCTATGCATGTGATGGCCTTTCATCACACCATATCAAGGTTTTGGGAGTTGACGCCGCAGGTTGAATATTCCAGTCAGAATCAACACAATGATCCATCCAATTCAAGTAACGACCAGTTATACGAGTGGCAGAACATTCTGTTCCTTTCGGCCAGCATGGCACATAGCTCGTTCGATGTGGACATGGACGTCTTTCCGGACTATATGATCCCTCTACTTCCGTCGCGATTGCAGAGAAAACCAAGACGACGACCTGGTATTATCAGCGAGTTCATCGGAGAAGTTGTACGTTTGCTCTATTCTGACAATATCTCGGTTCGCCGGTCAGTAAGGGATGCGCTTGGTAATGAGCTCAGTCTCGCCTTGGCGCCAGAGTTATTCACCTACATCGATAAGTGAATTCATTTTTTTGCATGTTGATAAAGATTAATTGGCTCATCGCGCTATGTCTTACAAAGGGCGTTTAAGACAAAGTTTGTACTTCAGGAAGGTGCTATGCAATCGTCCCTGCTATTTCTTGAGCAGGTGTGTCCCTATACGCTTCTTTGTTAAATACTATGTTCATGATGATGCTACTCGAAGTGTTTGATGGTGCTGAAGATGATACTGGAGCGCACGGATACCAATATACTCGCTACCGATGACACATCCACCTGCCTCAAGATGGGGTTTTTCATCAGCCGCCTGCCTCCGGATGCTCGCACCATGCGTCTAAGGGCACTGTACTGCTCTGCTGTCAATCTTATTTTGGTAAAACGTCATTATCTCGCCATACGTCAGGAGAACGAGTTTCGTAACTGCCTCGCGGACATCTTGGTCGACTGGATCGAACAGCACATTGTGAGCTGCTTTTTCTCATTCTTCATTCTACGGTAGGCGAATGAGCTGTTCACATCACACTTCAGGACCTGACCATTGATGACTCCCGGTCTACCGAAATTCACCGTGCCACTGCTGATGCGCAATTAGCGGCTCTGAAACTTTTCGTCTGTTCCGCAGAGACCTTGCGTGTCCAGCCCTCGGAGCCGGCTCCAAGCTCAGACTCCACACAGCTGATCCCGCGCGATCATAATCGTTATATGGTTGCTTTAATGAACATAATTGTCCCCGTGAGAGAGTCCTCAGATAGCGTGTCTGACTTCGATCAGTTGTCAAAGAAGGTATGTTGCTGTACTCATGTATAGCACCTACCCGTCTACTTCTTGACATGACATCACCCAGAGTACAAATACCCTCAATAACGAGGCACTGGCTCATGAACTTGTAATTTCTGGCATAGCATGTCTCTTGAACAACAATAGCGAGCTTTATAAGAGATTCTGTCTCGAACGATGCTATGATCCCGATATTCGCTTGCGAGTTGTGTCCATGAAAGCGTTCACTCGCGTTCTCTATATCGGCGCTCCATTCGATCAACCTCAAACCATTACGCCGACGCACAGTCAGGATAACATATGCCAGGTTAGTCATTGCGTAAAATCACATTGGTATTTGGGATGACTTCTCCTTTGTTGGTGGTCAGATGGTCCGTGATTGCAAGGTACGTTTTGAATTTGAAGCTAGACATGCTACCTCAGCGAGACGGCGCTTCAGATGATTGCATTGTCTATAATCCATGTTTGCCCGCCTAATGAGGTTGAAGCTCTCATCCCTGTCCTCTTGCGCATGTTCAACACCCGACATGCCCTCCTGGACTTACTTAAATCCATGATTGATCGTGAAGTTGCAGGCACTGGTATGTGTTATTTTCTGTCCTGCGAGCCTCTGATATCTTGAAGCATGTTTGTCTCCTTCCAGTATCACCTTCTGAACTCTTCCGATCCAATACCATCTGTAGCCGTATGCTCTCCGCCTTTGCTCGTCAATATGGTTATGTTTACCTGCGGAATACTGTGGTGTCTCTGGTCTATCATATGACGCAAGTCCCGCACGACTGTTCCTTCGAACTAGACTCTTCGAAGTTACCCTCGGGCGAAGACACTAATGAAAATGCTCATATGCTCATGGAAATAACACAAGCATTCATTGATATCATCGTAGATTCAGTGACTGGTATCCCCTCGTACGTTGACGTTATATAATAGTCTTCTAATCTCACCTATTTCACCTTAGTGTCATACGTGAAATTTGCCACCACATCGCTCAAGTCCTGTATGTTGCTTTAATTGTCCATTCAGACTCTTGAAACGCTCGCTCATCCGGTCCACAGTTCAAACGTTTGGCCAGAAAGTAAATATCACGCTATTGGAGCATTTATGTTCCTCAGGTAAAAGATGGGTTGACTCGTGAGGAAGTCGCTGAACTTATTATCTAGATTTATTTGTCCCGCCATCGTGTATCCAGCGATCGTAGACATCGAAGTTTCAGATATTTCAAGTCAGGAGCGTTCGGCTAGTGTCCAGCGAGGTCTGTTACTGGTCGCGAAGATCATACAAAACCTCTCGAACAACGTTCCCTTTGGGAAAGAGGCTTATCTTACAGTCCTCAATCCGTTTCTCGAGAAGAATGTACGAACAGTTACAAAATTCCTCTCGGATACACATGTGGGACTCTATCATTGGCCAATTTGCAACCGACCCACTGACACTATTTTCAGACGCCGCCTTTTTTTCCCTTTGGGGATGAGGACGAAGTCCTTGAGTTGGGCTGTGATGATACTGATTTGCTCTTCCTGCATCGATTCCTCCAAACGCACGCAGACAGAATTGGAAGAGAGCTTTTGAGCCAGTCAGAGCCCAGCACTGGTGATTGTGGCATATTTACAAGTGGCAAAGCCGCATGGGAGGCCATTTGCACTATGCTATTTGAGAGGGGGCCTGCTTACGAGTTGCCAAGATTGAGTCATGAAGACACAACTCAGCATAATCATTATCAGCAGTTCATGCGGCGGAATCGCGATCGTAATATCGATGTATTGAGTGACATATTCAGACCATATCCAGAGATTGAGGTGTGTGTGGGATATGAGAATGCAACTATAATATTACTCATGTCTTGCTAGCGCTATGTCTTCGTCTTAACATTCGCCAAAATCAATGTTGACATCATCGACATTGAATTTTTGTTGTACACGATATTTCAGGTGAGTATAGTCCTTACATCACTTCAGCTGTGCGATTATCCCGACCTAATCACTAGGCGGTGGCTGTCCCGGTGGATAAAGGCGAAGATTTTGACATCATCTTTGATTTTACATCATTCACGGCTCGGTCCCGACTGCCAAGTGCATGGCTTCGACTCGCCTTAGGGTTACTTCCCCTTGACATTCGGCAGAAATGGCGGTCAGCCTTTGTTCTTAACATCAGCGATGACGCCAAGTCGTTTCTTCGCAGTGCGCTCTACCTCGTTTCAGGTGAAGTCTGGTGAACTTTTCTGTCGTACATGGGCATTCAATAGCTATCCAACTATCGATTAGGCCTACAAGTTGCACCCAAAATTACAGCAATTTCTTCGCTTACGGAATTGCAACGTTATTTTCCCGAGTGTCCAACACTTATGGCATCCTCGTACCCTGGTCAGTGTCTGCGGTCTAATCCCGGAATCGAACCTGCGGCCCTTATTGGATCATTTAGCTTCTTTAGAATCCTCACATGCCTCATTTAAGCACGTTTATCAACAGATTGAAAACCGATGTTGGACATCAGTCGTCCTTCATGTTGGAGCAGACTACCTGCGCATAGTCACTGTGAGTTGAATGTTCTGTTTACTTTATTAGGATCTTACCATTATGTAGGCTAAAAGCGAGCTGTTGCCCATGCTGTCCTTTCGTACTGTCGAAATAATCTATCTGAGTGATGTCGACGATATCTACAGATCTAATCATGAGAATCGTTTAGTCCTCAAGCGTCCTCGTCGTGGGCCCTCCGTGACGTTTGAGTCTACTGCTTGCGAGGTCCTCTTAAAGGTCAGATGAACATATGGTCCTAGGTCCTTACTGATAAAATATGTAGTCCATTCAAGCTGCAAAGCAACGATCTCTGATCACTCGGAGAGCCCCTTTACTTCCAGCACCCCAAACATGCGACACGCGAGCAGCCTTGCTTGCGGTTGGTCTTCTTCATGCATGTCACAATGCCGAATATGTCCGTGGCGCTGCCTACGAACTCTTAACTGCGGACTGCAGGTGCTTAAATTACCCTTTCGACACTAAGATTCCATGGAGAGGTTGGTGGTCTACGTTACCAGCACTTGCCCACCACTAACAGTGTCGTAGGGAGTTTCATTCCTGCTAACTCCCTCGCGTTTATCATCAACTTCAGCGAGCAAATGTCAACTTTCGTGCCTTCCATGTCTCTTGATTTCATTTTGCAGTGGTCCACTGGTTTTTTTATTGCGACCACCGTGGAGAAAATCACCTGCCTTCAATACGTATCGCCTTGGATTCGTAATCTGGGGATTTTTATGGATCCTAGTAGCACTCAATTTGATGAGCCAAGAGTTCGCGAGTGCATCCGCTTGTTTATCAATATCACTATCCAGGAGCCCGAGGTAACTGAATGTCTGAAAATGCTGGTAATCGTACTAAATCCCTTCAGGTCTACCCCGTGCTTCAGCGATCTGTATGGATAGAAGTGGGAAAATTGCCACCAGTAGTGCTTAACATCGTCGTCGATGAATTGATCCGGGCTGCTGTTGACAGTGAACCGGACTCGTGGAGATGTGAAGTTATGGCGGACACCTTGATTCCAATATCCACAATCCACACTCGCGCCAAGGTGCTTACGGAGTTGCGAACAGTGAGTTCCGATCACGTCTCTGGAGTCTTGTTTTCGTCTAAGACTGTAGACAGGTACTCTCACGAGCCTGTACAAAGCCTACACGAAGTTTAATGGAAACCGTCGAATGGAAAGCTATCACTGTACTAAGTCGCCTTGCTCTAGTGGCCGGGCATAGCCCCCGTTTAGTGACCCAGAACCAACTCTATGCCCCGGAAATCGCGCATTTGGTTGCTATGCTAGCCGGCATTGGATCGTTGTCAATGCGCTTGGCAACGTATGGAATGGCAGTCAATCTGCTGCAGGCTCTCCATGTGGCTCGATCTGACGACGAAGCTGTTGTTAATCAGTTACGCCAGATGCTGGACGATTTGACGACCCGGCAGGCTTTAAAATTATTTGGCTTGGATCGGCTGTACCCGAGCAGTGAAATTAGCTTGTCGGAGTCTGCATCTACCCCAATTTCAGCTGATTCGTTGGAGAAAATTAGTGATATTTTACTGCACGCATTAACTTTGGGTTCGCAAAGCGTTGGTGCGTTATGCTCTCTTTGACAATATCTCCTCTGACGCTACATCCAGGTCTGAGTAATGTCTGGAGAGCAAGATGGATGGGTCTTGTGACATCGCTGGCCTTCCAAGCGTCCTTCTATGGCCAGTTCAGGTCATTCACCATCCTTAGCAAGTTGGGCCATTCAGACCTCGAAGACCAGGGCTTCTATCAAATGCTCCTGGTTTTTAAAAGGAATATATTGAGCTCTAGTCAGGATGTGGAAGCATTGGCTGCCCTTCTTCGATGGGTGCGCACAGCTGTGACAGGGCTTCCGCCCGAGTCACATTACCTTGGCTCGATCTTTTGGCTCGCTGTCTCGATCATTCAAGCTGAACATATTCATTTGTACTCTCAAGCCATCCAGCTACTACAGGCGAGCATCGAGACAATGGATCGACACGGTATGTTTGATCGTGCTGTTCCTACCTCCCATAACCCCATGATGGCCGTGTTGATGGATGCTCGTGGCCCACTCTGGAACACTGCTGTCAAACTTGATGAGCTGTCCGGACTGTCGTTCGAGACAGATTTCGGGTTTTCCCTGGCCGCTACTTTGTGGGGTGGTGTCAGGATCAAAACTCATCGCAAGCTTCTCACCACTGTGTTGACCGTTTTGTTGAAAACATCCGTTCGCGCTGCGAACCCAAAAGCTGAGCAACGTCGCTATTTGGACGCGACTAGTATGCCGTTCTTTATCTCTCTCTCACCTTTCATGGACAAAGAAGCGTATGGACGGCTCTTGGAACAATGTCATATATCCAACCCATCCCAAGACGATCGCGAAGACGCCATCTGGAACACTACCGACTTAGAACCGCTAGGTTTCGCCGACACGAGGGCAGTCCTCCTTGCTCTCAGTTCTCTGCTCTTCATGGGGGACTCGCCCTTTGTCGAGCCAGCAGAGACAGAAAATGTCCATCTCTTACTTTCTGGATTTGCAAGGGTTTATCCGGATCTATTGGTCTCGGGAATCTTGCATACGATGGATTCTATGACGTACGTCCAGTCCGACTTGTTGTTTCGAACCCGTTCGCAATCAACCTTCTTGAGCTTTTGTATAATTACATATGGTCATTTTACTGACGGAACATCATTTCTGCAGACATGACCAATTGGCATATAAATTGGAAAGTCGCTTCTCCCCCGTTCTCTCGGAAGCCCATGCGCAAGCCGTGGGCGTTTCTTTAGGGGTCCTTATGTCTCGAGCTAGCCAGTCTACCCCGAGTAGCACAAATGACGGGTCTTTTACATCACTGACACTCAATTTCAACCAGGCTTGGGATGTATCTCAGCAGAACACTTATTTGGAGATGCTCTCTGAGATTGGTATGAGCGGCATGGAATGGACATTCCGTCGGTGGTATGGACACCAGACGGGTCCCGAGAAGGTGAAACAAATGAGGTCCTGTCTTGCGGACATAGCGGGTTTGATTCTGTCGCAGTAATTCATTGCAGGCGGTTCTCCTTTCAGATTACTACATCTTTACCAGTATATATATATATATATACTTCGTTGTCCGCATCAGTCAGATTATGGAAATTCTCTGTAGTGCGGTCATGGATGTTACCACAACATTATTAGCTTAACTTATTCCCACCAACACCTACTAGGAAATCATCCACTTATGTCTAGTACCTACATAAGATTCTAATATTCATAGCAAACGAGTCGACGGCAACATGCAAGCAGCAAGAGAACAGTGCCCTCCGCCAAGCTCCTCGAGGAAACGGAAGCTGACATGTCCGCTGACATTGACTAGGAGACTAGTTACATGATAATGAAAACTCGAGGACAGAAGGGGGCTCAATATACATGGGGCTACATAACTTTGTCTGAGCTAGTCGAAGATGTTGCACAAAATAGGAACTCACGAGATGATGGTGACAACAACTACAGCAGTTATATCTGAAAGATTCATTGGGTGGTGGTCACAACACTAACCACGCCCCCGAATGGGACCTACGGCCATTCTCCCAATGTCTCGAGCATCCATGGTCTTTGCTCGTACGCCCTGGGGTCCACTATCAGGCAATGGGTTTCCTGCGGCATCCACAAATAGCTTAGACATGCGCGGCTTCTTGTCTGGAGTACGTAGATCCGTCTCCACCTCTTCGACTACACCAGAATCTTCCGCGTGTTCGTCAACGTTCTCTATGTCGTGATATGCTTCTGGAAACAGTCGTTCGGGTGCGCGCGTAGGAAGAGGAGAATAATCCGGGTGGGAGAGCGGGAGGCGGGAGCATTCATATACGGACTCCGGCAAATTATAGTTAGGGTTCGGGACGGAGGTCTTGATACCCTTACTGAGAAAATGGTCACGATAATCCGGGTAAGATTGGGAAGGAAAACGTACAATACATATGTCATGGTTGGTTGTTCTGTAAGGTCGCGAGGTGAACGGGGCCGACGCGATTTGGGTGGTGAATCCACCAAAAACGGGTTGTTATCCTCATCAAGCACGGGTAACTCGGCTGCAGAACACCTCCCGCGTCGATCCATATGAGGGGGTGTTGGTAGTAGAGGGGCAGATACTTTGGTGATCTTGCGTTTGGATGGCGGGGGTGACGTTGGTACTACCTCGCGGTATGCGGACGAAGGACTGTCAGCATTGAGAGCAACCCGCTCTCTCACAGTAGATGGCTTCGGTTTGTCCATGAACGGATTATCTGCATCCTCGACACCAGAGGATGTAGAACGACCCGCTGGGAATAACAACTTTCTCCCCATGACTTTGTGGTCTTCTGCAATCGCATCAGATTCAGGCTCGCTCCCCGACTCACTATCGCTGCCGAACCTCTGGGAGGTGGTACGCTTCTTAAGATGCTCGACGCTAGGAGGAGGACTCGGAAGCGAGGCGACAGAAGCGGTTCGTTTAAGCTTCTTGGGTGGTGGAATAGAAATTGGCGAAGAATCTAGCATGGCCGAATCTGACAGACAGGTATCTATAAGGAGCTGAGGCCGGGGATGATACGAAGATGTTGAGGGTGTCGCAGTAAGAGATAAAGAAAAATAGACTACGAGTGGAAACAGTCGCTGAGCTAAAGAGCTGAGCGTTGAAACTCCGACAATAAGGACTCTGAAACCTGTTGCTGACATGTTGAGTGGAATAACACTAGCAATAAAGTTGGGCGGATAAAAGAGCACGATCCCATTCTCGTAGGGCAACAGTATTGTATTAGTATGTTCCTGTATATGAAGCGATGTAACTCAAATACGGTCAGAAACTTTGTGTGAGCTCTGCGTCCATGCATGCAGGTGTTCGCTCAAAGCGAAATTGGAATTCTCGCCTTGGGGACCGTACGTGGATCCATCGGACTGAATTTCCAGGTCGTCGTTCAAATCCCAGAACTGTGAAACCCACCGATTCCGATTATACAGCAATTCCTGACAATTTCCCGCGTAAATCATCTCTCTCATCTGAGACAATACACGTCATTTCATCGCAGTGCACTAAGCATAGCGTAGGCTTCGTAGGTGGAATCGACTAGTCGAATCACAGTAATGTACAGTTGACCACAGCCAATAAATAGACGTACTGTACTGAGTTTGATATGTTTATTTCCATTGTTTTCCGTTCTTGCTGAAGTGCGATTGTCCTTGTCTGTCGCTGCCAATCTTTGCCTTATGTACCTGCTTGGATATATTTGCTCATATATTTGAGACTATGGAAGGCCAATCCTGGACCATCAATGCATCACACGTCGCGATCTGCCTCTTCAACTGCCAATCTTTCTGAGGGTACGGATGGCGACCACGGGTATATAAATCCAGCACTTGACTGACGACATCCTCGTTCCGAGCTTTCTTTCCGATCACGCCTCATCGTTCAAGTTGAACTCCACATGTCTTCCCCATCCACTTTGTCTCTTTTCACCACCACGAATGCTCCTTCCGTCTTTTTGCGCATTCCCGGGACTCTCGCGAGGCGTATGAGAGGTACCAAGGGCTTTGATCTCTAGGTTATCTCCCAAGACGCAGAGGAATCGCTCCGGAACCAGGGTCAATGGAGTCCTTGGAGGAATCAAGAGACTGATAGGAAAATCAGCTTGGTGCTTGATATAGCGCAAGCCGCCACAAGCAGGTTGTATTGCATGACCCAGGTGTCTCGCTTTATATGGCAGGCCCGGGTCCGCCATCCCCTTCTTTCCACGACCCAATATAGCCCCCAGAATCTACAGAGCGTGGACAATCTTCCTTCCAAAATTGTAGTCGTTTATCATTGCTTTCAATGCAGCTTTGTGAGCGCGGTCCGAGTCATGGACATCACGACGAGCCATTGGGATTTTATGTGCCAGCCCTTAGACACTTGTCACTTCAATTGTATATCATATTTAAAAACCATACAGTACTTACATTCAAGCACGGTGTCCCCAAGTGCTTTCAAAGGCGCCTAAGTAACCAGCTCCGACCTTTGCAACCTGCCAAGCCAGTCATGGCTCCTGCTCGTCGCCAAAACTATGCACGCTCACGATCCCGGTCCTACATTACCCCTTCTAGTGCACCCCCACCATCTGTTCCAACCAAACAGGACTTCATGCCGCCAACCTCTCGCTATTTACACAACCTCAAAGTCATTCAGCGGCATGACCCTTCTATTACGTCGCTCTTCGACCAGTTCCCGCATGTCTGTGTCTATCATCACAAAGGCGACGAATGGAAGAAGAAAGGGTGTGAGGGTGCCATGTTTCTTTTTGAGAGGTGAGTAGAAACAATTGGGACAATGAAGCGTGGGGTTGATAGCGGGACATGTAGGGAGGAGGAGCCTAAATATGGATTTTACATATTGAATCGCAATAACACTGGGGATTATATCCAACGCATGACTCCGGATGACGATGTCGAATTTGCAAGTGCATACCTCATCTACCGGGCCTTTGGCAAAGTTACATGCGAGTCTTGCTTCTCTTTTACCTCCCTGATGCGAAGGGGCTAAACTCTTGCAGCTGACACGATTGGGCTTTGGACGATGGTCACTCAAGATAGAGAAGCCATGTCGCAGGTCATGATGCGGTTAGTCTTTTCTTGTCATTGTTGTGGAGTGCTCAGTTTTCCATGCCGTAGACTACACTCCTACATTAAACAGAACATTCGATATCCAGACAAGTACCGACGTAGCCCAGATACGTGGTCCACGACACCCGCACCAGCACATGCGGAAGCTATCACGAGCCCCCTTCCTCCTGCAGTCGACCTAACGCCTACGTCGACGCTTTCTACTCTACTAGCAAAGCTCGGAAACCCACCGGCTTCTCCACTAGATCCATCCCCACCAAGTCGTGCTGTCTCCGCCTCTGTACCACCTCCGACCGGCATAGCCTTACTTGACTCTATCTTTGCGTCTGCATCTGAAGCTGCTGTCCCCATCGACTCTATCCCATCCGCTCTTCCTCCCAGTGAAAATGCACTTCATCCTTTATATGCCAACGGTGTTACCGCAAGCCAAGCTTCGTCAACGTCAACTTCCTGCGGACCAACACCGACACAGCACGTTTCAGAGCTCCCGAATCCATCTTCTCCGTCCCGACCAAAGCCATCGATAAAGAGCACACAAACAAGCGCGGCTGGCCGCAGTATTTTGCCATACCCAGGTGCCTCTTCCCGGAATGGTAGAGAAGCCGTGGCGTCCCTTATGAGACCCGGTTCGTTGGAGTCTTCCAGGGCCTCGAGGCCAAACGGTAATAGTTTCGTAAACATAGAAAGAAGGTATTACGCTCAGTATTTGACTGTCCCGGACTCGACACAGGAAGTTGATGAGGATGGGTGGGAGGAAGATGTCAATGCCAATGTCAGCGTTGGTGCAAGTCAAGAAACCGCTGATCTTCAATCTTTATCACGTCGGCAGAGATCACGAAATGCCAAGAGGAGGCAACGTGAGAAAGAGAGGCGACGTTTTTCCACAGAAGACGGTTTACGAGAGGACGTGCAGCATATTAGTGGGAACAGACAAGAACAGGGTGCTGAGTGGCCGCTGGTGGATGACAGAAGTTTGAGTTTAGACGAAGAAGACGAGATTGCGGAAGGGAAGACCATAGGACTCGGAGACGGGCTTCTCAGCGCCCTTGCTGCAGTGAGCGAGACAGAAGCGCACGATGCACTGCAGCTGCCATCTCCGGCTTCCAAGAGGAAAAATAAAGAGAGGGGGAAGGATCGGCGAAAGCGAAAACACATGGAGCGCGGAAATGCGCCTTCTCAAACATCAGAGATGGGTGGGGATGCCAGCTCGAGCGCGAGCTCTCACCCCGTGGAAGTGCGCAGCGCATTGCTCGATGTTTATGGACAAAGGCGGCGAGTCGGAGATTCGGTCTTGAGTGAACAGGCGTTGGCGGCAGAGGTCATAGAATTGCTTAATGTGCGTTTCCCTTTGATTTTAGTCTATGCCATACTGATACGCTGAGCATGTCCTAGAACGATTCGACGTTTGTACGAGAGCTGCATCAGCAGTACTTGCGGAAGGTTCAACTTTAGGATCCATGACATTCACATCGCGATTATGAACATCTGCTCCTCTTGTTTTACATCATCTCATGCATCAACCCAGCTCTGTCTCCCATCCACGTATCAGGTACTGTAATGTAACATCCTATCCTCGTTTTCTCGGTCTCTGCAGCATAGACTTTTACAACTACTCCATTCTGCGTCTTCCATGTGAATGTATGTTTCTGGGTTTGTTGTGATGTCTCGGTTCTAGCTACTGGTTACCTGTCGATGTATTCTAGTCAACGTCAGTTTTCTGTATGTCTTACTGATCACGCGCACGCGCTAAATGTCTGTGTTGTCGGCCAACTCCATGAGCGGTGTTTGAAATCTGTGATACTTGCCTCCGAGACTGTCCAAGACGAAACAGACGAAACAGCGTATACAGTATATAAAAGATGAGCGGGTGGGTATGTTTCGCTGTAATCCTTCTTGCTGTCCATTCCCGCCATCCACACTCTTTTGTGCCTACCACCCACGCTCGTTAAGTATATCTACCATGGTCGCCCCCTGCAAGCTCATCATCCGAGTTCTCTTTGTAATTCTTCTTCTCTTCATGGGTCAAGGAAGCGCAGCCCCGATAGCCTTGGAAGGGCGCGAGGTATCCTCACAACTTACTCACCCTGACCCTCAGACCTCAAGCATGGATTCTACATCCTTCCATTGGCACGGGCCAAAGGACCACTCTGGGCCTGAAGCTGCTGTGGGCGTCGTTCAAGCCCCTGAATCGCATGAAGAAAAGCCGGACAATGAGGGTGACACTTTCGCCGGCCAAGCCCACGCCGGGACCCACTCCTTTCTTAACGCTCACCTTGCTCTGGTTATAATCTTGTTCACGCTTGCGCCCTTTGCTCTGTGTGCGGCCCTCTACCCTATTATAAGATGCTACCGGAATAGGCGCAAGAATTCGCAAGCTGCGAATGACGATCCCTCGACGGAGGATTCAGATCAGTCATTTGACGAGAAGGACTCATGCCCAGAGACACCAAGGTCAGGTGACTCGAACCAAACACATCTCGAGCCCCTTACAGATGGTCCACGCTTGGTGTATGTGCCTCCCACCCCAGAGAACGGTATACAACCTCTCTTTGGCCACTTTCTTAGCCCCTGTGGTCAGGTACTTGGAGTGAAGGACACATGGATGTTGGCCGATTCAGGGGAGGGGATCAGCCCTTGTACAGAACATATTTTGGTTCACGAGGCCTACTGAGATGCATATGGTATGTGTGCTCTACACCTCACTTCAGCTGCATCTTCTGATTTGATAGGCCAGTCCGACGTCTCGAAATATTTATGTATGAATGTCCACCACCTCTACTTGCTATGCCCCTCAGCATCATACCCCTGTCCTCGCTATTGGTTTTCTGTTAACCATGATGTTAAATCACTCTGGCGCACTGAAATCGTGTCGACTCTTGACATTTATCCTGTCATACCGGCCAGTATTACCACCGCCTAATCGTCAGCCCATATACCCCTCTACTGGACCCCGCAATGACTACTATCTCCCCTTCGACTGGCTGCAATCCCAACCTCATACTCTTCAACCACGACAATACCCCTTCGGTCACGGCCATATACCCTTCACGGCCACACGCTTCATATCACTCCACATGCATTAACGCCCACCACTTATTATTTTAGAGCCATCTTTCGCCAGCATAGCCAATATGCAATTATGAAGCCCATATTCTTGTATGCCCGGAAGCCCGAATTTCTTGACCTTTGACGACTACTTTTAATCCCTAATTTGTTTCGATGAGACGAGTCAGAATTCATTATAATAACAACTTTGTTTTCCAAAAGTGAAAAGCATAACATCAGAAATCAGGAATAAGATTCAATAAAGTGCTCGATAATAGCTTCAAATTATCTTGTTTACGGTATTTGTCTACTTCAATTGTGAGGAATCGATTGCCATACTTATGTGAATATGACTGGGTTGCCTCTATGTACAACAATAAACTTGCCATCGCACGGTGAACGTAGACCAGACAGGACTTCAACTTGATTCATGATTATAGCACATGCTAGCGAGGCTGTGGGTCTATGATTGGGTCGGTAGGAGCCTGCCCGTATTTTATTATGTAGTAAACAAGCACAGGATGTCGCTCTAGCGATGCTCACTACATCGCAGCATGTCACATCCTATGGGTGATGAAAGTTAACATATGGTCATAGCTGGATTTACTGCATGCAATAGTCTCAGTAGCGTCTCACAGTAAATGGGTCAAAGAGAGACGGGGACACGGGAATGGGAACGTACTTATTCGGGAAAGAGTCATATGTACTAGTAGAGTAAATTTGGATGAGAATACCCGGGTATATATTGTGAAGCTAGGCTGGATCCAATGTTACACCTTGGCGTTGACAGCTGCTGAAAGGCCTTTGGTCTATATAGTGATACACTAATGGGAGTTGCCTTTGCCAAAGTAGAGTGTAGCCGTCGAGACAGTCCAATCAAGTATAAAGATTGATGTTACGGGGATACTGCTTTGCATGTAACTAG
>QFFB01005299.1:0-12960 GCA_003316465.1 Ramaria cf. rubripermanens
AGCAAGTAGAGAAGCAAATATTACGGCCAATAGAGCAACAAGGGAAGGTTCTCATAATATATAAGATGACGCTGAAGTGGGTTAAAATCGTAATGGGGGCCGAGCGGTCAGGTCAACCGGACGTTGAATATCCATAGACCAGGGTAGTTCCATGCCCTAGATAATGCATGGAAAGCTTTAAGGTAGTGAGCGAGTCGACCAGCAGCAGAGGAGCAGAGATAGACAGCTACGGTCGGTACCTGAAGGATTGCCAGTGGTGAGTGCAGCTGCGATTAGACCGGATCCCCTGATTCTGATTTCTGGTAGTTGTGTGAAGTGTCTTGATACGATTGGAAGTTCTGACTCATGAAACTGCGCAGCATTCGTACCAGGCCCAATCTGCTTTGAACAATCAATTAGTGAGTTTAGCTCTCCAGATCCACGGTGGTTACGGACAAATTGCCATCAACCTGTGCATTGTCCGGGACCCTCAGCTTTGCCTGCAAGCCATAGAACTTTGAAAACTCAATTGGTAGTGGAAACCCGGGAAGCGCAACAGTGCTTATGAATGTCGATGAGATACTGATATTACTGCGGTGAATCGATATGGTGATGCGGCTGGGGAGGCAGCGAAGGAGAAGAGAGGAGAAGACACCTCGTGCGAGATAAGCAAATAAGTATATCGTGTGGTTGGCTTGACACTCGAGACAAACAAAAATTGTTGAGCAATACCTTGACGCCATGAGCGCGCTGGTACCCTAGGCACCAAAATCAGAGATATCCCATCTACTTTGGCAACCTACCACGCGCACGCAAAAGTTGACTTGCGTTATAATTATGCCGCTTAGGGGTCAGAGTACGCGCGGGAAGGATAGCAATTGCTGCCAGGTGAAATCCAGCATGCTGCAAGAGCGGATGTAATTATTTGTTTATAGAGCTTTCTCCAGCTATCTAGTCTACGCTGCGAATCACTGCCCAAAACACAAGCTATATAGCCACACAGCCACCCAGAAGCAAACGTCAAGGAGCGACCAGGGTTGACACATTTCCCGTCTTCGCAAATGTACCTTTGACCACCTTCAAGGAATTCTTCCAGCGTCGCTTTAGCCATCTAGCAACATTCTCTGTCTCTCCTTGCGCAGCAGGAGAGCTGTCCTGACGCTCATCTTTCATAGTCGAAACCGGAAAGACCAGCTTCTCCACAAATTGCCCATCACCCGAAGATGTCCTATCTTTTCCAGAATCGACTTCGCCCTCACCATCTCCCTCGCGCTCGTGTTCTTCACGAACCTCCCCAAGTGTTGAGCGCAATGATAATGCCATTAAGCTGCGAGGCCGTCGCTGCTTTCTCATAATAGCAGTGCCGACGCCGTGGGACATCTCAGGTCGACCGAAACCATGAGGATGATGACTCCACAACATAGCACTGTATTCATTACGGGCTTCGTCAGGGGATAAGGGCTCCATACGATGAGGGCGTCTCTTCTGGGGAGACGCAGAAGCAACTCCGCTATCAAGGCCAGAAGCACGAGATGCTGCAGGTGCAGTCTGTGGCCGCTTTCCAGATGCTTTCACTGGCATGACAACGCCGTTGACACGCGAGCGTGAAAAGGTTGGAGGCGCGGTTGTCGTGAGCCAATTACGCGTCGGATCGCGAGAGGTATCGGGTCCAAAGGGAGCCGCAGACGAGGGGTATTCAAACGGGGCTGGTACAGGGAGCGATTTCCGGGTGCGCGCGCCGGGAAGCAATGGCTGTGGATGAGGTTGGACCAGGGACCGAGGGCGAGGGCGCGGGTGCGACGACGATGACGTGGTGGTGGGCGAAAGGAGAGGAGTGTGTGCTATAGAAAGGGACGTAGCAGACGAGGCGGAGGATTTAACGGAAACATCGGATATGGAACGTGAGGGAGAAGGAGTACGTGACATAGAGATATTGTGCAGACTCGACGGCGGTGTAGGGTGTAGGGTTGAGATGCGAGAGGGCGTTGCGCCTCTGCGTGTTTTGTCCCCGTCCACAGTGGTGTCCTTCTCTCCAAGCTCATATGTGTCATCGATGATAGAAGGCCTAGTCGCTGCGATCGCAGGACCAGCAAGTGGTGATGAGCGTAAAGTGTAGCCCGAATTGCGTGTGGCATAGCGAGGCCGAGGAGCCTCTAGGTTTGTGCGAGGTGCGAAGTAGACAGGCTGGGGGACGACAGGTAATGGATCAACGTTCATCTCTGGGGTGGTCGACAAGGGAGAAAGATAGCGAACATTCGGGGGTAATAAGCCAGCCATTTTCTTCAATACCAGCGGAAGCCGCCAACTAGGTCCGGTCAGGCACAGCTGCACGCCCTGGCATGCAGATAAGCCCAATCAATTGGCCGAGAACACGGTTTTTATGCACCTCTAAGCACGTTCTCTGAAATTTGGTAGGAGAGCGTTGACGCACCAGCAAAAGGCGGTGCGAATTGAGCTGCTAGCTAGACCTGATGTCTCCCGCTACTTATAGCGCGTTACCAAATTGCCCAGATCCATTGAAACGCGTAGGGTGTAGTATCATTGCCCAAAGATACGGAACACGGAGGATCACAATACAGGCAGGACAGTCGAACCTTCACGATGGAAGAGGGAAGCTGCTTGTTTGAGTCGGTAAAGTGGGGCTGAGCATACTTGGGCAAACGCTAACTCCTGCAAAGATGAAGCGTCAGTCTACGCGGCGCCTTTAGTGACACGTTGTGACGGGTACTAGTTCCGCCGGGGGTCACGCTGGTACCTCCAACCAGCACTGGGACAACTGCAAAGACGCAAGAGTTCTTTCCGGGATGTGATCACTACGCCATATTGCCAACGTCAATACTACAGCACGGCCAACGTTAATCGTGTTGATACTGGAACAGCCCGTTGAACCAGCGTTGAACATCAAATCTATGATTCGGAATCGAGCAGAGATCTCCCGCAAGGCACCCTTGACACACATCTTGATGTCTGGTGTCTACCATAATTTTAGCCACAGCATTAGCAAAGTGCCTACGTCTGCCTAACTGGGTTCGTATTGATCAAGATTAAAGAATGCTCATTCAAGGTGACCGGTGCCTATAAGTATCCTACATATTTTTATAGCTATGCTCATCCATCTCGCAGTGCACGTTGCGCTTGCTTCAGAACTGCAGAATGTAAACACAATTGGGTAAGTTATACGACCGGCCATGGTGCGGTCTTCGTTGGAGCGATTGCCGTGTATCATCGTTTCTGTGCTTATCGCATCGTAATCTCAACAGCCATATTCCCTTATCAATTTTTTTTGAGTATTAATGTCTACAGAGTGAGGTAACCATACAGAACATGGTCCCTATTAGATATGACCTTCCTACAAATGCAGGGGACCCTTCTTTCCTAGCCTTTTGTCCACTATTTTCAAAAAGGTATCCCACGGCCACTTGCGCTTCAGCTTCCTACCATCTACGCAGTCGCCTTCGCCTGCTGCAGCCAGTCCAGGTTCTCCGTGGCTCTCATCTCTGCCGTCAGTCTCCCCAGGTGTGTCTCTGTTGTTTCTCCTCTCTCGGAGGCCGGGTCGTCGATACGACGAACCAATGCTCATTCCCCTACTCAACGTCACCCAGCCGAGTGTGCGTTCTTCGGCCAGCCTTGCTTCGGAGGCCTCTCCTTCCTCAGACCGCTGGATCCTCATACTCTCACTCGACTGCAACTGTGAGACTGCGTGCCTATGACGACCATGCCCACTCCGTCTCCTTTCCTCCTGCTGAACCCTCGACGTACTCTGTGCTCGCACTCTTTGTTTCGGAGCATCCTCCAGCATCCGTGTCGCCTTGACAGGCATGACGACGTCCGCCATCCCTTTTCGAGAGAATGGGGGTGGTGCAGTCGTGGTCAGCCAATTCCGCGTCAAGTCAGCAGACGTATCAGGCAATTGGGATCTGAGTTTGACGTTCGCTGATGCAGGCACCTGGCCCACAGGGCCTGTTTCTGATATGGGGGCTGATGCGGTTTCAAGTATGGTCGAGTCGATGAAACAGAAAGATTCTGTGCTGTCCGCAGTATCAATGTTAATGCTGCTCGTCATGGCTTTGAGCAGCGTGTTGTGTTCTCGACAAACGGATAGCGTGTGGCTGACAAGTGGGCACGCGGAACTTGCGCGTTCAAATTCGCTTTTAGGTAGGGTTAAAGGTCAGAGCACAAGTGTGTTCCTCTAATGTTTCATCTAAAGCGGTCCTATATCTCTCCCCATCTTCGTGTCTCGGGGCAGAGACTCATGGAAGTTTGAGAATCACAGTCTCGGTTTTATCCTCCTGTTGCTTTCAGGAGGTTCTGGGCTTTACGGCTTATTAAGGTCTCAGGGGTACACGTGGATCGTCTCAGGATATAAACAACCATGAGTAGTACCTAAACAGTCCCAGATCACCATGCATATCAACCCTGTGCTTCTTCATCACCATGCGCATTGCTCTTGTGCTTCGGCTGGAACACAAAACGTTCTGGTGCAGGACCCAGAAACATTTCTGAGATCTTCACCCACGTCCGACTGTCCCCACTGGCCAGCATAGTTTCTTTACCCGCAAAATGAATGGATTTGCAGGTTTCAAAGAAGATATTGGGCACACCTAGTTCATCTCGGCCATGATATGAAGGAGGACGATCATTTAATCTTCCAGGAAGCCGCTCCAATAGCCCGATGGGAATGTACCGGTATTGGAATGACAGTGCTTCACATAGATACCGTCGGGTAGTATTCACGCCGGCGGTATCTGAACCAAAATGGCTGAGCCAAGATTAATATCTCATGTGGATTCGAAGTGATTAACGCCAACATACTTCAGACCAAACTCTGCATACTGCCACATGCCGGGTCAACGAGATGGATATGAAGTAAATGCAAAGCATACTTTTCTGATTAAGTCTAGACGCTCTCGAGAGCTTATGTCCCACTCTCTTCGTTCCTTGATTTCTGTGAAAATCCACGGTTTAATTAATGCCCCACGAGCCACCATCACACCATCTACCCCAGTCGATTCGACGGCATTCCAGTAACTTTCGGAGGAATAGCAATCACCTCCGCCAAATATGGGGATGGTAGGCACTGCAGTCGAAGATGACATGATTTGTTTCAATTTAAGCATTGGCTGTTGGGCTTACGATCATCATCCTGAGTTGACACCCTGAGCGCTTCGACACATTGTTTGATGTAGTCCCAATCTGCAAGCTTCGTATACCGTTGTTGGCGAGTACGTCCATGGATCTATCGCAGACCGATCCAATTAATGTGGTTACAGACATGCTGCACGCCTGCTCACAGTAATTGCACCAGCTCCCCATTCCGGGCCGACGCGTTGCATGAGTCTGTGGGCCGTGTTTCGACCGTCCTTGACGCCTGTCCGAACCTTGAGGGTCAAAGGTATGTCGCCTAGAGCTCTGTTCATCCCAATGAGGATTCTGCCAAGTTTGGCAGGCTGGTCTAGCACTGAGAGGATGGGAACGTCCATCAATTTGGCTAATAAATTTAAAAAAATAACGGGAACATACGTGCCGACCCAGCCCCGTTCTTGAAGACCAAGTCAATAGGACATCCACAATTCAGGTCGACAAAGTCCAGGTTTCCTGCAAATTCTTTGGCCATGATCTCAGCAGCGGGAACAAGAGTCGCTGGTTTGTTTCCTGCAAGCTGAATTCCGAAGGTACGTTCGGACGGATGTCGTCGTACTAGAGACCATTCCTCCTTAGACGCAGATAAGAAAGAGGTAGCGAGTCCCATCTCGCCACAGGTGATATCCGCGCCGAATGTGGTGCACAGACGTCGGAATGGCTACACAAGAGAATTGTCATTATCCTAAAGGCGACGGCGGGAATCGATTTATAGTCACGAGATTTCCGACAGTAGTCAAGGGTGCGAGGTCTAAAGGAGACCGGTTTCAAGAATACTTCGAGGAAGGTAGAATAAGTACACACATGTTTTACCCTCCCAACGCAAGCGTTTCTTTTCTATGGGACGCAGCGGAACATCAGGCGTGTCTTCTTGCGACTGGTCGAATTCCTCCACAACCATGATTCTGTTCCCGTCTTCGTCAAAAGTTTCACTAGGCTTGTCTTGGTTGGGTTTTCGTTGCTGTAGCACTTTAAGATATTCATCTGCAACCGGTGTCGGATACTGATGGCTTTAACTTTCTCGCACATGAAGATAGAGAGCAGACAAACTTGTTTTGTACGCAATTGCTTCAAGGTCCCAGGACCCAGGAAGTTCAGCTCTGTCACAACGTTACGAAGCTCATCCTCCCGTTTCTGATCCTTTACTACTTCTATCCCGGGGATATCATCGACTTTACGAGCATGTCCTCCCAGGAAGCGACACTTCAGGCCATGGCGGCAAAGGCCGCTTTCCTCAAACACGGGACACAGAGTGCCAAAGTTAACCGAGGCAAAAGCTGGGTCAACTTCACCAACTTCTGAGGGGGTCACGAATGGAGGAATAGTCGACAGGTTCTGCGAGGACGGAAATGTGATGTCTCTTGGCTTGACTGACAAATAAGTCTTCACGTCGTGTGTAAATCTACACCTACTCGGGAAGTCGATGATTAGTGCTGTACAAGATTCAAGCTGTGGGCAGGCACTGACTTTTCTCCAAATTCGCAATCGAGACCCGATGCAAGTTTCCAACACAGCTCAACTTCATCGGTGACTTTACCAAACTTCCGGCCTTTGTTTGCCCCACGATTCTTTTTTTTTTCTTCCTTGACTAGCTTCTTTCTCTGGGATCCTGAAAGTTTTTGCCTTTTAGCCGGTGGTTCATCTTCGTTTTCAGAACCATTAGCAGGATCATGCCCTGAACTATTTTGAACCGCATTGGTAGAACCTTCGGCGGAGTCGTCATCTGGTAGGGCTGCAACTCGCACAGAGACAATATATCTGGATCCGAACTGAGCATCGAGTGCTTCAAATGAGCATGGGAAATTTACTCGGGTTTAACAGGTGCAATGCCTGAACTTTTTGTAGCGGACATGTTGAGGGCGGAGTCGAAACTTCAGCCCCGACCAATAAGAAATTGTAGAAATGGTCACCTCCGCCGGTAACAAAGGTCTTATATACGCATGCCCCGTGGTCCAGCATGTAATAGACTAGAATTAAGGTAGACTGATTGCTTGTAACCCTCTCACTCTTCCTTATAATCAAGCAGCGTACCTACGCGATCACGTGCTTATCACGTGAGCGTTGTGACTGGTGTAAACGAAGATTACCCGGTAGCCTTCCGTGTCCGTATTGCAAATATTAATGCAGAATTAACAATACCATCTCCCTTTAGCCTGATCCACCTCCCAAGCCGTGGCTCTTGGCCCACTGCAGCAACAAGCAGCACTCCCCCCTCGCCTTGTGCCACGGGTGGACTACCGTTAGGGAAGATGGGTGGCGAGACGCCATTTGTCGTGATCGTATTTCTCATGTCCATTGCAGTCGTGCTTGTGCCAGCAGACCATCCTTTGTCGGAAGCCCAAGCTTTTGGCATTGCGATAAGTTGCAGCGAATTGACTAGTCCCGGGACATCTAATGAGCCAACGGGGGAAAACGACCGCAGCGAGGGGTCCAGTTTCCAAAGTCGAATACGTCCATCCCAAGATCCTACGAGCGCGTGAGTGTGGATTTGGTGGAGCAGAGGACTGCCTTGACACACCGGATGCGAACAAATCTGAATACCGTAAGCACGCAAGACTCACTATCCAACGCGGACGTCGCAATTTTCCCTCAGTGGATGATTCCATCTCGTCGAGCCCATGAGCCGTGGTGTAAGTGTAGATTGGCTTCTTTTTGGTTATAGACCACAACGCGATGGACCTGGCGATGCATCAATTTAGAGATGGGTATGAATCAATAAAATACGCCCCGCACTTACCCACTATCGCCACCGCTCAAAAATGTTTGCTCATCCACCATAGCAACACAATCAACACTCCCTTCCACCCACTTCTCTTTGTCCTTGCCCTTGCCCTTGCCCTTCTTCCGCCTGTTATCATCTATGACTACATCTTCTTCTTCATCCAATACGCCATCTAATATATCCCTGGCTTTCGAGCTTCCTGTACCTCCACCTCTAAATACGAGCTGCGTCTCGTCTGCGATTTTCCAAAATCGAACCGTTCTATCACGCCCACCACAACTCACTGCGGTATCACCCCTCAGGCTGTCAAGGCCAGTAACGGAATCTTGGTGGCCAAATAGAGTTTCGACATAGCCCATGACTCCAGATGAAAGATCAAACAACTTAAGTGTTCGGTCAGAAGATGCCGAATATAGCATATTTGTAGATTTTCGAAACGACAGAGCCTAAGAATAGGGCACGTCAAGTAGTAGGCTCATCGATGTGATAGAACTCACCGATATTGTGTCTTTGTGGCCACCAAATCCCTTTACCCATACCAAGCCAACTCTCTTATCTTCGCCAGGATTTTCGTGGTCTCCACTGACATCCCACACGCCGACTGTTCGGTCCTTACCGGCGCTGACGAGGTACTTCCCATCCCCACTCAACGCCAGCGCCAGCACTTCGTCACTGTGGCCACTCAACTCACTAGCAGGCACATTTCCTTTCTCCTTTCCCTTTCCCTTCCAGCCTCTACTGTTAGACGTAGAACCCTGACGTCGTAATTTGGGTGCATAAGAGAGCTGCTTTCCCGTTGCAACATCGCTACATGATATGCCCCCTTCCTTGCCCGCCATATACACCCGGGATGCATCATGGGAAAGAAGAGCTGAAGTCACGGCCATCCGATGACCCTTTACGCGTAAACGTGAAGGTGGAGGGTCCTCAACAATGATCTATGAACCAAGAATTTAAGCAATAGAAAATGACGAGTTTGCTAGAGACCTACTGATCCGGCAATAAATATATGGAGCTTCCCGGCATTTTCCAACTATAGTCTATCAGAATCTTGTCTTAAAAATCGTTTGACGCAAGGCACTTACGACATTCTCCTTCAACCTGGCAGATATAATTTCTCGGTCGATTTCTGCTGCATCATATTCCCCCTCCCCTATACATGCAATCATTATGAGTATTTTGTGAACAGAATACGCTGTACCACGCACCGACTGTCAATCCTTCCTTCACACTATCCAAATAAATCTTTGCTAGTCTGAGTCTCTTTGCAGCCGGAGTCTCATTCGCGTTTTCCTCTCTGTCACTTTCTCCAGAGTCAACATCCGAGGCCCGTAAGTCCAAATCGTCAATGTCAGTATGAGTGGCATCCGAGTCGAGCTCTTCGTCTCGTCGTGGTGCTCTGCGCGGCTGAGCAGGTTTTTTAGCAGTGGCTCCTTTGTCATTCTTTGTTCGAGTAGCCTTATGTGCATGGGATTGAGGTGGTCGCTTCCTTTTTCTACTCGTTGAAGCAAAAAAAGTGTCGGGCATGTCGCAGAGACACGATCGAGTAAAAACTAGGATTTTTAAGGGATAAGCGCTTGTAAATACATATGCTTCCGCGAGCGTCTCAAGTTCTTGTACAACATTTGGAATACACCGGTAGAGTGTCGAGAGTATAGATCAATTTACCAGGCCACGGCTAGAGTTGTCCAAGGAGTCAATCCAATCGCCATGCCTTCGCCAAGAACCGAAATCAATCCTGGCAAGCTCCCTCAGTCGCTCTCTTGAAAATACAAGCGTGTCATCCGCTTTCAAAGCCTCAACAACATAGGTTCTATGAAACGTGTATTCAGCATGATTGCAGAAACATCAAGGCTTAATCCCTTACATGACCGTGCTCTTCGCGAGTGGATTTTCGGGAGAACGAAGTGCACTGCATATATCGGGCAGAGCCAGTCGTTCCTCATGCCACAGTTTGTACGCCCGGAGAAGCTGTCCGCGGACAGGCCGTTTCGGCTTGGCCTTGTCCATCTCTATACGCTGTTCCAACGAGGTGACGGGTACGGTGCCAAAACGAGCATGGCGAGTGGGAGCAGTTGGGCCTGGCCCAGATGGTAGAGACTCGGAGGCCGACTTAGCTTTAATTCCCGTGACAGTGGTTGTACAGGGTGGGGCCACTTGTGTATTCATAGGTATTTCAGTTAAAAAGGTCATACCCATAGCTGGCAGGCCGGTGCGGCTTGGAGTAACGACTGGATGGAGAGCCATATCTTTGGCCCGAGCCATCCGCATCAGCTCGTTGTACACATGTAGAGCAGAGTGCGCATCGTTTGCGGCATCTATAACGGCAGTGCACTAGTTAAGCGTATCAGTTCTGGTCCAGAGAGCGACTGACATTCTAGCTGTTTCTCGTTGAGCTGGGCTTCCCAGTTGGAGGTCTGGACACTTCCTTTGTCTAAAGTATAGCCGGTATACAGCTCTACGATTCGCTTTAGACTTATCATTCGTCTTGTAGGGACCCGGGCAGGGTCCACGAGATGAGCTAAGTTAGTAAGCTCGAGTAGTCCCCGTGACACAACGCCATAATCACGATAGAGTTTGCGTCCATCACCTAAATTTATTGCGCATCAATTTTTGTATTTAGGGAGGAATTTGGCATACCTAGTATATTGATGCCCATCTTGACAATATTTTTGTCTCCCACTACTGTCTGTCAATACTTAGTGTAGACACTCAACATGTTTCTTCTATAATTACCTTGACCTTGGCAGGAAATCCTGCGACATATGAAGATATCTGCTGTAATATGGACCTACGAAGTCTGGTACACACCTTTCATCGCACTAAGTTGAATGATGAGAACTGTCTGGAGGTCGCAAATCTGAATAACAGCCGTCTTTCGCTCTGATGCGTACACCCCTCTACCAGAGAAAACACGCCACTCCATGTCGAATCCCAGCGGTCTATGCATAGAAGGGGAATTACGTATTAATTAGCAGAGCGAGCACAACAGCAATTGCCTTCGTACCCCTGCAACTTGGACACTTGCTCATCGGCTTCAGCCTCGTCACGAATGTATATTCGAATAGGTGTTGGTGACGACAACTTATAAGAATATAACGGGATATCTGGGATTTCGCCATTCTGTGCCTTTTTTATCACACGAGGTGTAGGCGTGATATTGGCAGGGAAAAATGATGTCCCAGTATTGACATGGGGAGGCCCATAAGTATTCAAAGCTTTCTGCTTGGTATTGCTGGTCTTTGAGTTACCAGGGTCTGCGGCCTGCAGCCTTGCGAAAGTTTCGTCAAAAGTCGCTAGAATATTTGAGTGAACTGGTGAGGCTTTCATGTTTCGTGGAGGAGAATTTGTTGAAATGTGACGATGTGCTGCAGCCAGGGGTTCCCTCATTGTAAACCTGGACATGGTGAGGTCGCCAACGCGCCGACGCCAACTAACGACCGAAGTGAGATCGCAGACACAAACAAAGCGTGAACCGTGACACAGCACGTGACCTGCCGCACAAACCCCTCACCAGTCCTCCATCATCTCATGGTATACGTCAACGGTCTCAAGTATGCATGGTACGCCTTGGCTTCACTAACACTCATGTTAACGGCTCACTTTTTATAACAGTGAGGCATGCATAAAGGGTCACCGTTCATCGTCATGCTCGCATCGTCAACGCCCCCTGTTTGAAATCAAAAAGAAAGGCAGACCCGTCTCACAGTGCGAACATTGTCGACAACTCAGAAAGATAAAACAAGTTCATGTTAAGTGTAACTGCGAAGGGGGCACTGAAGATGTGCGAACCGACGTTCGTGGTAAAGGTAAGGTCGGCATCAGTGATATTCCCAATTTGAAAAGTCTCACACCTTTCTCAGCCAACCGCAAGATGCCAGCCTCGGCTGCCTTCCCAGAGGGACTAAGTGAAATGAGTTCGAGTCCCTCTCCTTCTGCACCTCAGAAGAATTCACAAGGTGAGCAATTGCCACGTCAGTCTTATCCAGCATGCTTAGGCAGTAGTAGTAGCTTCGGCCTCGAATTGTGGCTGCAAGTCGTCGGGTCATTGTTCCTGCGCCACTCCCATCATCAAAAAGTCCGACCGCTTTCAAGTTCGTGATACGTCGTCGGATGCCTATTCTCCTCCTCCAGTCACCCCACCATCTTTGACTTCTGTGTCCTCGTGCTGCAGTGGAAAGAATAAACCTATATACGAGTCCCATCCGCAAGTCCAATCCGATATAGACATTAATCCCTATTCACCATCCTTAATTAACGACTTTGCTCATCCCACACCACACCCCATTACCCCCACGTCACATGGTACAAACGACATATATTATGGGTTTGCTGCTACCCTAGCGACGGATTTCTCCTGGCCATCGAGTTCTGGCGTTGGTAGATGCAGCTGTGGTGCATTGTGCGCCTGTCCAGGTATGCTTGTTCGTTCACTCTGATCACCTGACGCAACCGATTCATATTCCTCGCAGGATGCTATGAACACTCGGATCCTTCGACCGTCTTGATGTCCTCAGAGAACTGCCCATACGCATGTACAACTTGTAGCGACTGCAATGGGTTCGGCTTCGCCCCACCAGCCTCCCACCAAGTTGCCGGGGCGTTCACCGATAGCAACCCTCCACCATTCACCGCCTGGCCCCACTCGCCCGCGGTACTTTCCTCCGCACCCGCCTCTCTTTCGCACACCTCCTCGTCCACATCCGACTGCTGTGGTGGCTCCTGCAAGTGTTCAAGGCAGAGCCTCTCATGCCAATGTACATCTGCATGCTGCGGCTGCTGCTCTGGCTGTTCGTGCTCGGAGTCGGAGAGCGAAGCTGCGGGTGCGGGTGCAGAGCAAGAGGACACGCGAGAACGACTTGGGTTTGCTGTGAGTGGCGAGAGGGGCAAATGTTGCTCTGAAACCGAGGGTCGCGGGCACGATCGTGCCAACAAAGACAACAAAGAGGGGGGCAGAAGACCAAGGAAGAGACGCAGAGTTGAGGGCACACATGACAAGAATAGTGAAGGACGCTTAATAACGAAACCCATCAGAGACCCGCCAGCGCTCATTCAGGCTTCCTTGTCCGACGGTCCGACTATGAATGCCTCAGGCATTGATTCGTCTGGCAATCTCGAAC
>QFFB01005307.1:0-12470 GCA_003316465.1 Ramaria cf. rubripermanens
GCTGTAAGGGCAACCCTCGTACACTGTGGAAGTCACGCTGTCACACAGGCTGACAGAGGGGAAAACCAAAGTTCACATAAATCAAGTAGACATGCAATGGGGGGAATCTCACCTGACAGAGGAGAAAACCAAAGAGAAAAGTCTGAGGTCCTGCACTGTCAGTGAGCCCATATTATACTACGCTTAACTACAGTCAGGGTTGTCGCTCTGTACGTACCGACCCTGCATGCCGCGGATCTCCTACTTGACCCTGGATGTTGTATGCGAGTCGTTTCACCTCCGGAGCCACTCCGAAAGCGGGGGTGGGGCTGAGTTCGGGACTCTGGAATTTCGGAGGCGTGGGAGTGTGGAGCTTCGGAGGTGGGAAACGGGGTGTCCCCTGACAGGACCTCATTTGCTTTGTAGATGCGCAGTATGCAGCCCAGGCTCAAGTGACATTTATCTCCTTGAACACTCAGCTAACAATGGAGAACATATGGCTAGTATTCCAAACAATGTTTCCATTGATGTATCAGTAATTGCTGGGAAGTTGCACTGCAATCAATTTACAGTTATATTTTTTGATTTTAAGGGCCTGTAAAGGTAATGATAAAAGAATGCAACAGCAGTTGGCTTAGATTGAATCAATCCCATGCTATGGTCCAACTGTATGTAACTATGCTATATACATTATGAAAGTCTGGTTGACTTACCATGTCTCAATGGCCCATTATGTGGCTTGGGAACAGAGCTAATGGTTGACAGAGCAGAAGGTGGGTCCGGTGCAGACAGCTGTAGACCCTTACAGAAAGAATTACATGTATGCTCTCGGAGGAACTGTTCGATGGCATCAGTAGGTGATAGATTGCCTGACGTGGTCTTTGTAGTTGTGTCTGCATTTCTGGAGACAAATGTTCAGTAGTTTACATAGCTAAGCATGCACACTTACATGCGAGCTTGAGGATCAAACATAATGAATTCATCGCCAGTGATGAAGCCTAGTTTGACTTGAATTCAGTCTAATGATAGGTCTTTTGTGTATTACCTCACCTTGAAGGTCACATAAAAGGACAGACTGCATGCTATCAACCACTACATGGTGTGCAAATGCATCTACTGCTGCTCCAAACCCGACTTCACCACTCTGGCCTGTTTGTAATGATCCTGAGTATTTGCGAAATTCACCTTGGAGGAGTGGTGTTGAGAGGAATACAGTGTGTGTGAGTGTCCAATTATCTGGCCCCTTGCCTGGATGAGGAAGAATTTTTGCAGCATCAATCATGCCAAGGAAGGCACCCCTAGCATTGACTCGCATTTCTGATATGAGCAGTTAGCGAACTGCATTGGCCACAATTCAAAACTTATATACTTACTGGGAAGTCCATTGAAATTAAGATCTGTGGCACACTGAGAAAAGCTTTTCATAAAATAGTCCTCCAGGGCAAGCACTTTTAATCCTTGCCGAAGCATATTATTGTTCGCATCCTCATGTATTATAAATAGTGAGGCAATCAGGTTGATTTGGAACAATGCAACATCGATGCCACCTACTTGGCCCTGGCAGTAACTCAGCGGGTGTGGCACATGTCATTAAAATAGAACTTACCTTAAAGGCATACTTCTCAACACCCTTCCCTAAATACCCACCCTGTGGTTTACTCTGATAATTATGTTCTGGCCAATCTTTCGCAACAAGTATAGTTTCCTTTGGCAATCCTTCAATAAGTGAAACTGCACCCCACATGTCAACAGTCCAAGTGATGCGTTGAAATGGATAGGCATCATATCACACTGTAGGTGTTGAGGATAAGAGTGATGGGCCTGCAATTGATGGCCAATACAGGCTAGTGTATGTCATTGGCACCGAGGCATGGGTAGTCATAGATTGTGGGGTGCTTGCTGTAACTGAGCATGTAACAGGCAAGGTCAAGCTGCTAGTACTACGGGTGGAAGATATAATTGTAGTATGCCGCTGAGCATTCTTAATAATGGAAGATTTTGAAAGCAGTGAAGCACTCTTCTCGTTAAACTCTTCACAATCATCATCGCTCTATATGAAAGAATTGAAACAAATCTAAACAGAAATTTGTTTAAAGCAACATGGCCTGCGTACCTCCCTTAGTCGCTTCGCACCTTGAACAATCTCCCACATATATACTTGGAATGTGACTGACTTTCCAGCTATATCTTTTTTTGAGAGCCCATCAGTCTGACTTAGCTGATTATGAAGTGCCCCAATGGTGCCAGTAGGGACTTTCAACTGGTATGAGCTGCTATTATCCTTCTGAATGGCAAATGTGACATGGTCACTGTGGACACAACACTCCATTAGCACCATTTCATTGTGACAGAAGGAGGTAGATGAAGAGCTATGAAGCTAATACTGACTGAGTGATCCTCGCTGTCATTTGGTCATGTTCATCCTTTTCATCTGGGTCAACTGGCAGCGTTGCGTAGGCAGATTGAAGTAACTCTACAAAAGCTTTAAATGCAGTTTCTACAGGGAAAGTGGATGTAGCCATATGTCTAACTGTTGGGTGTTGGATCTGCAGATATTCCAAATGAAATGTTTGAGATACATGCTGAAGTAAAAAAAATCTACCGCGCAAGCTTTGTTACCATTTACAGGATAAATCCACAGTGTGCCTGTCAAGGCAATTGATTCGGTGCAAGAAAGGTCTTTGAGTGCCTGGTTGCGCAAACGTGCCTGTGATGCATTCAATAAACCCCGATTAAGGGTCTGCTTGACTGGCTGTCAGTTGAGTCGATGCAGTGAAGCCTCGGACTGATGAGTAGCCGCACTCTTGATAATGCTGTTGACAGGCGAGTGGTTTCCCACTTGTCCAGTATTGTCAGTTTGGCAGATTGCTCAGTGAACCATCTCAGTGTCTGATGGATTATTAGATTACTTACCACTTTTTACTTTACAAGATCCACAGAGGACACCCTTCATATGAGGATATACTATACCACATCCTTCACATTGTTGAGTGTCCTGCCATAATAGAAAATGCTTAGGTCTAAACCATGAATAACAAACGAAGTGGATGCTAACCTTGATAGCGTCCTTCTCTTCTGGAAGCGTTGCTGCTTTGATCTTCATGCACTTACCACACATTGTAGGATGATCGCAGAAGTCAAAGATGCAGCCACACGAATGGCATAGCATTGTGCCCAGTAGTCGAAGACAAGCAGTTGGAGGATGCACAAGATACAAGCAAGTAGTAATAATAGCCCAAGTTATCCATTGATGTTTGCTGTAAAATTATATTTTTTTTTCATTCCAACAGATTTGCTGCAGGGATTGAGCAGTGAGAGCGCAAGATGCTAGCTGAAAATCGGACATGCCGCATAAGCATCGGTGTAATGTTACTTCAGGTTTCAATTTCCAGGGGATACTGAAGCAGTCTAATAGAACTAGTTATGTAACATGAAGCAAGACTGCGCTGACCAGCAAAAATAGATGTGTCCTACATGTAGACTGTGAAGCATCCAAGGACTAGCGAAGAGAAGACCACGTGACTTACAACTAAGCTTCGGTTTTGAACAATGATATGTAAGCTGTGTTTAATATTCCTGATTTTGACATCTGATTTTAATTTTCATCAGTTGATTTTCTATTTGGCCATTTGAAATAGACCTGGTACTACTCGGGCACTGTACCTGGGGAGAATAGGGTGATTCAAGATCAGACTGTTATTCAACGCGTGAGTTTACCAGAGTACTTGTTGGTTTATTATTTATATGGGTATCGGTAGCCAAGGTCTATGCAATAATAGTCGTTTAACATCGTGGGGAATGAGTACGTACTTAGGTTGCTACTGTACCAATATAGGTCTTCAGAACATTTGAGCAACAAGCTTCACGAAGGAGACAGCAAAAGAAATAGTAAGTACAGTGCATAACGCTGGACGGCAATCAAGTTGTTTAGCACGGCTACAAACCCAAGTGAATTCAGTTGATGCAAGTGTAATTAGCCACGAGGGGAATTTATAGAACAAAACAAATAACAGAACTGTAATTGGCTGCAGCATGTCGGAAAAACCCAAAAAAACATATATGGCCTGATGGCCCTTGCTGTCCCCCGGCATCCTGATTGGTTTGGCATATGGCCTGACCAAGCGACAAATTTCTGGATTCAAAGCAATATACAATACATGTACCGCTCAAATATTATTTTGTCATCTATGGAAATGGGGCAGTAGAAATCTAAGCCCACAATCTTAAGCCTTTTTCCCCTTGGTTTTTCCCCTGCCTCTACCCCTACCCCTGCCCTTGCCCTTGCCTGATGCCACATCAACACAAGCCTCTGCACTCTCTGCCACCGTTCCAGTTCTTGGGCCCTCACCAGAAGTAGATGCCTGAGAGCGGGTACCATTGTGCAGCACTGTGCATTGGTCTTCATCCGATTGTCGGTGGGTTTTTGATGTTTGAGCTTGGTGTACAATACCATGTACCTGTAAGTCTGGCTCAGTCATCGACACCAATTCAATGTCTTCAGGGTCATTCTCAAGTGCTGCAAATACATCATCTACGAGCTTTGTAGGCACTACTCCAATTGCAGTGGGTCTAGATAGTGTGAGGAAGAAATAATCGTTCCAGTGGCAGAAAATATGTTTGACAGTCACCTTATTGTCTAAAAGGCTGCTGATAAGAAATTTGAGATAAATGTTGAAGTCCGCCTCGTAGTCTATTTTAGTAACACTGCCTTGCCTCTGAAGGGCTACATTGTTTGTCAGTGCAAATCACACCTACATCAAAATTACACAATCAAATAGTGTGGAAGTAATATAATGGATGACTTACATATATTGCCGATGCCGCAATGGCACCAGGTGTTACTTTGGTTGGGCCCCAAATACGATCCATTGTTACTAGACCACCTTGGATGCCCGGTTCTCGATCCAGAGCACCTGGGCCTCGAATAATGATGCTAAAAACCTACCAGAAAGGTAATCAGAATACAAATCAAGTATTATATGCTACTTACATCAAATAGAACCTGATTTAAAAACAAGCCATTGACATTGGGATGGCCTTCATAGTCACGGTAGAGTATCGGAGCGAACGGATTATAAAAGGCCTGTCCATCTTGTCCTTCTGTCCAACCGGAGAGGGTGCAACAGTTCTCATAATGCCACTGAGGCTTGGCGAAGGCCTCTGGAGAGTATCCAAAAATCTGAGAGCCGAGGCGAGTGTGTATTTGAGATGCACTATTAGAACATTCACTATTCATGCCATTTTGAAACTAAAAGAGATCAGTTAAAAGAAAAAATGTCTAGAAAACAGAAGATTTACTATTGGATAGATGAAATCACTGCTAAAGTCCAGGTGGAGCTCCTCTGGGAACACCTCATGAAGATCCACATGTTCTCCTTGTCACTTCCACTCTGGACCAGCTTTGAAATGATCAATAGGCATGTAGCTGGCGTTCAATTTTGTGTGGAACACAGATCGTGTATTGCCAATCCATAGCATATACATGATTGTGAACTTACCACCTAACTGCCGGATCCTGTCAGTTAGATTCCGATCGGCTTGATTAGCTTCCTTATTTGTTTTACGATGTTTCCTCGAATCCTTTGGATGTGAAGAGTCCGGTTCCTTGTTGGGATTGTTGTTATCAAGCCCAGCCAAGCAATGTCTGATAGTTATGAGTTCAGTCTTGAGATCATTTATCCTCATTTCATCTCTGTGACGTTTCTACTGGAAATTAGGTTTTTATCCCCTTGAAATATAAGAAGCTTACATTGTAAGAGGGACCCTTGGCCCTGTCTGATTCTGAGGATGTGTCGCCTGAGCCTTGTATAGCGTTGATCTCATCTTCATCTGACTCATCGGACGAGTCATTGACCCTGAATATGGTATTTTGAAAGTTCCTGGGCATGGGGATGGCGCAGTGGAGGAACTTAGAACCATGACCTAAGCCAGGAGCCTAATTGGTCACGCAGGTACCCTCTCACTGAGATGGAGGCTCCAGAGGGATCCATCGGCATATAGCGGCAAGTCCGAGTCGAAAGATGACTGTAATTCAAGCTAGGAGACCACCTGTGCGCATACACAATAAGGTGTCCTTAGGATCCAAAGCAATTGCAATTGACTACTGATAAGACGAAGCAAAATTCGGGGCCAAGCACTAGATTATGAGTGGAGACATAATTAAGAGCTATACTGTGTATTTCTACGGTCAAGGTTGAGACTCCGACTTTCAATCTCTCCTACCTACATCACTGCAGAGCAATTGCGGTTTTCACATGCTATGTGGTGTAGTAGGCCAGGCAACGACCAGTCTGCCTCTGATTTTAATGAAGTTTTACAGCTGTTTCAGATAACGCAGATCTCTAAAATAGGACAGATAAGTGCCGACAACTGATATTGATGGAGACGTCATGCAGATTCAAATGAGGCTCTGGCAAAATTGCGAAGCTCGTGCCACACTCTTCGTTGCAAGTTCTAATATACCCAACCTGGGGGGCAAAATCCCCTTGGCAAGAAGCAAATTCAAGAAGCTCGTGCAAGAGGACAAACCGAGTGGTTTAATTGAGAGACTCGATTTTACTGCAATCAATTATTGGAGAAGGCAGCGGCGCTGGGTGAGCCCATGTAAGTTCATTTGACTTTTTGTTCTTGGATGTCTGATATATCAGTTGAAGTGACTTTGAGTCGGAATCTCCTCTTCTCAAAGCTGTTTGTAGTGTGATGTTGGTGCCTTCTCAAACTGAGCTGAAAGGTGCAGTACTTGCAGCCCATGAGTTGACCAAGACATGATAGTGATGCACTGTAGACATCACAAATCATGCCAACCATGTTCCTTTGCAGGTCAGCAGAGCACTTGCTGGAAAACTTGAAATCATTCTCATCTTGTGATTGTGATCGTTTACAGGTTATTACTGCACTCAACAAACCTCCTCCTCCGGCAGCCCAGCTGGATGTTTACATGGCCTCCATTTCCAATGAATACAGCCTCTCATGGAGACTGCCACTGTTGCCTCATCAAAAGTGTGTAGTACTGAAATACAACGGCCCATGGGGTTAATGCTCCCTAGGTCTCATGTCTTGTCTGAGATACTGGATCAGGGCACTTTCCCTCGCACAATCAATATCCATGAGCTTCGGCAAATTTGCTCTCAAGGTTGATTTGTTTGCATCCCTTCCATTGGGTCACAGCTCATCTATTAAATCCTAAGGTATACCTCCACAACCCCCATGGCTGCATCCCCAGGTATGGAAGTGAGTCCATAACATACAACCTGCTTGAATGGTTTTGACTTTGCCTCAAGATTACTCCTGGGCATGATAGCTCACCAGAAAGATTCATGGGAGGTGGACGCTCACTCTAAGAGACGTTCTTATTATGTTTGCATATCATGATTCCACGCTGGTTTTTTTTCTGACTTTTTGTTAGCTTTTAATATGATTTAGCATGTCCTCTCCTCTCCAGACTAAACACGCTACCACCACCTTCCACACCACTTAGCCCTGTTGATGCATCCTTACTCAGCCTAGCCAAATACCTGTCACATCTTCCACAAGAACTGGATCGAGTTCTAGAACAATCTCCATTATGCCTGTTCGACAATAATGCTCCAGATGGACTTAGAATTGAGGATGCAGACACAGTGGATCAACAGCTTAGACTAATCCCTGGGCAGGTAAATGGCACCAGTAACGTTAACAGAACACCTGGGATTTGCCTGGGCCCTGCTGATACTACATCCTTTCACATGCCACAAATATTGGTTTCTTCACCTATTGATCCACCAACAGATGATGAACCCCGTAAAATGTCTGGAACTGTACTGCATCCATCTGTTTTGACATGGCGTCATGCCACTTCACTCATGCATTTATTATATATCCATATGGCCCTGCATCCTTCTGCACCTACACTCTATCTTACCTCAATCCTTATTCCTTTGTATGTGGCCATGCTTCAGGAGGTGGAACCAGCGGAGCTGGCTCATGTCGAACCGGACGCCTTTTGGCTTTTCACTGAACTCTGGGGAGAAGTAGGTGAATTGGCTGAAAATGAAGGAAGTCAGACATGGGTAGCCAAGTTGGGCCAACGATTGGCTTTGGCTGATCCCGAGCTACATGAGGATCTGGTGAGTAAGTCCGCGTTGCAATGGAAAAATACTCAACAAAATGCCAAATGTAGTGTCGTAAAGGACTAGATCCAACACTACCTCATTATTCACAGTGAGTGGGCTTTACTCTCCTACTTCCTCCACACTAATCTTGGCTTGAAAGTCGGTGGCTAGTGCCATTGTTGATGCGGATGTTACGGTTTCCTTCAGTTTTCACAATCTGGGATACTTTGTTTGCTCAGCCCCCATGAACAAGCGACCACAATGCCAAGCTAGAGTTTCTTGTGGACATATGTGCCAGTATGTTAATCAATGCTCATGTGAAACTGTTTCGGTTTGTCGAATGTGTTCCTCCTTCTTAGCAACGTACTAACCTGAAGAAACTCAGTTTAGGAAGACCAGCCCTTAGGTTGCCCGGCTTATGGGGTGATGTGGACATGACTATCGCTGCTCCCTCCCATACACCGGTTGAGTTCGAGGAAGGGTTCACTCAGTGGATGGCCTTATTACAAGCCTATCCAATAGACGAGCTGGGGGGACCAGAGAGGGTGATTGACACCGCCATAGGTTTGGACAGCCAGCGGAAGCTTGTGGACAGGAAAAGTGGCGCTTGTTTTAACCTAGGCAAAAGACTTTGGGGGACTGTCTGGTCAAGTCTCATGACCAGAGCTACACCTGTTGAACCTCCAATCCCCAAATCAAACAAAGACTCTGATGGTACTCCTTCTCCAGAATGGCCAGATTCTGGCTCAGAGGATGAAGGGTATGCCACTGAGAAGCCAAATGCACTACTAAGCAAGCTTGGAAACACTGTCTGGCATGGCCTGATGAATCAAAGCTCGATGGATGTTCCGCCCTCTCCGTTACCGCCTGTTCAGCCATCCTCACCTATCAGCCATCCTGCTGGAACACCCTTACCAAACCCTACGGCTGCTGCAGGAATAGGAAGCAGACTTGAAAATTCTATCTGGTGTGGGCTGACTAATCAGAGCGCAATGGATAAGCCTCCATCTCCAACGGAGTCACCTATACCATCTCCGGATTGTACGTGGCTCTCACCCTTTCGAGAGTTTATGCTAGCTGGACGTGGAATTAGCATTCCCCTGTAGGCTGTTTACCTGCTGTCATGGTCCCGCAGTATGAAAGGTCCCAAACAGTCCCAATCACTGTACTTACTATGTATATGGAGCGATGCTACTTCTTTGGGGATCTTGTAAGGCTGGGTGTGGTGCTGACGGTCACAGTGTTGGTGATTGCCCTCACCTTACCGACAAAGCAAGTCTTGACTATGGCAATGCAAGTGTTCCCTCTTTTTCATTGCCTGTACTGGGATCAATGTCGCTTTGATACATGTCTATGCACCTATTGTCAGCAAAGTGGAGGGTGTCCTTTGTCCAATGACCTGGACGCTATGGCATATTACATCTGCTAGAAGAATAGTTTCTTCGTTGAGCAGCGACTCTTTTTGTCCGGTCTTGAGTTGCTGATGTAAATTGGACCAAGTTTGGAGACAGTTGTTGAGGGAATCAGGTCCAGCAGCAATGGCTCGCAGAAATGTAGGCACCATTGCACGAAGGGACTCTTGCAGACGACAATTCATAATTCGAGGGAGAGGCCAATAGGTGTATGCAAATGGAGGAATGAACGTGTAGGGCACCAGTCAGTCTTTAAGCTTGCGTGATGGTCTGGGCTCTCTCCTACCTACATCACTGCGGAGCAATCGCGGTTTTCGCGCGCTTTGTGGTGTAGTAGGCCAGGCGACGACCAGTCTGCCCATACTGCACTGGGAGCAAGTGAGTGTTGTGCTGACAATGATTCCACAAGCAGCGCGTTTCTGCACCATTGCCCTTGTCCTTGTCTCTGCACCATTGCCCTTGTCCTTGTCTCTGCACCATCACCCTTGTCCTTGTCCTTATCCTCAATGGCACTGCCGTCTATGTACACAAAAGGCCTCCAGCCCATCGCTTCTGCTGATATCCATGCTGCCACTAATGGAGGCAGCATTTCAGCCAGACATTCAAAGACTAACCTCGATTTCAAGTCGGCCCTCCACGCAGAGGGCACCATCCAGCTCCGTGACTAACATCTCTGCGCTGGGCATCGTAGACTCATCCCCAACACCACAGCGATTCTCACCTATCACCACCGTTGTTGTCCCGCCAATGCCAGAGGGACGGACCATCAGACCAGTGGGATATGGCAGCTGATCACATGCAGGGCGTACATAAATGCTAAATCATGTGGCTTATTCCTTATTTTCACATTGGCTCCCCATGCCCTTTATTGCGGATCTCCCTCATCTCACATCCAACCACCACCTTCAAAAGCCTCAAGGAAATGCCACCAATCAATCTCATCCAGCAGTTGATGAAGGTGTCCATGCATTTAAACCTGCAGTGGACAGTGATTTTTGTTCTGTTTGTCCGGCCTTAAACACCCTCGTGAACCATTCATACCTATGCATGTTACTTCCATCCCCACTTAATATCACTAGTTTCAACACTGATCATCGCCTCAAGTCCTCACGATGGTAGAAATATAGCTTTCTCCACCCTCTCCCACGCATTACAGGAAGGGTATGGCATCCTGCCCATATTCGTGGACTTCCTGGTTTTGGGGGGATATATACTTCTCTGGAAAAGTGTCTTGACACCACTCAACCTACACAAGATTAATCAGCACAATGGCATCGAGCACAACATGAGTGTTGCACACGACGATGACCTAGATGGATCCAAGCTTGCTCCGACATGGGTCAATCCTGCCTTACTCCACAAATTCATTAGCAAGGCCTATTCGGGGCTGAGTCTGCGTTCATCAGAGGATAGCAGTGCTATTACTGTTGAAGATATAGTGCACACAAGAGTTGTCCGTGAGGCTGAGTGCGCTGCTCCACCCGATGCCATACATGCAGAGATTGCCTGAGGCAAAATTTCAATGGTCCTTGACATGCTCGGTAAAGGTCCTGCAAAGAAATGTACCCAAAGCGTAGCAGCGGTGTGCATAGTTAGACAAGTGTCTCCCGCAACGCTATCTCCTCTATAGGAACACCGTCTACTGCTCAGCTTGTGACATTACCCACCGGGCCCTCTTCGCAAAATGCCAGCATGGTTTCTGTGCAGACACCAACTTCAGGTCAAAATCCACCTTCTGCAGAGCCAAGGATATGGACCGCGGACAGTCAGAGCAGCAGCAGTGTTACATCCATTGTCTACGGATGAAACTGGGATGTAGAAATGGAAAGCCTGCTATGAGTGAGTGGTGGATAACTTGGCGAATTTGCCGATGATGTAATTTTATTTATGGTTAATTGTCATGACGGGCACAGGGTTTGTCTTTTGCCACAAACCCTCATGATGCCTCCAATACATCGCTCGGTCAGTGAAGATGGACGAAGCTATTGGTGTTCCTTTTGCCAGGCCTATCAAGGCACTCATGGATTTGCAAGACACGCTAACTCTTGTCAGCAAAAGGCACATACAAGGGAAGCTGCCACTCTCTGGTTTGCAGAAAGGTCTCAGCAGAGAGGTAAGTTGCCTCCATTGTACTGAATGTGTGATTTACAGTTAACATGTCAATATATCCAGGCAATTCAAATATAGAACCCAGAGGTATTGTGTCTGACTTAAGATATGATTTTGAGTAACACTGAAGGCTTAGATTATAATTTCAACCATTCGGCTCCTGATTGGCCTACACCTCAAGATGGGCAGGACTCTAACCCTGGACCAAGTGATTCAGATGAAGGTAGGCCCTGTCAATGAATCCTTCATGTTGTGAGATACTTCCACTTGCTAATGCTTCAGCAGATACTGCTTTTTCAGTAGAGTCTGAGGACTCTTTAGAAGACGGTCATTCAAATGAGGACTCTGATACTCCTAATCAACAGCATGATGCCACAACAACTTTCATTGAGATTATACATCATCCACACAGTGGCAAGCTTGAGCCAGAGTATATATTTCTTGATCTTAATTCTGACACCCTGGCTATAAATGAACACACAACTCTAACAAAACCCAGTTCCAAGGGAAGGCCATGGGCTCCATTCCATACATGGGCAGACTTTGAGTTTGCTGAAGTAGCAATACAATCAGCAATGCATTCACATACAATCAAACAATTGATCAAGGGGGTAAGGCATAGCTGGACAGATCCAGGTCATAGTCGGATTACTTTTCAGGATTTAAAGGACTTCAATCAGAGCATGAAGGCTGCAAGGCAATTTGTTGTCCAAGTATGTGGTTTTGGTTTTTGAAGCTGGATTAGTGCACTCAATTACTCTGTCTGAGTAGTTTTAGCCAGCAACTGTCAAAGCAACATATGCTGGTGTTGAATACACATACACATTCTCTTTCCATGATCCATGGAAGTGGATTCTTGATCTTGTAATGGATCCAAGCT
>QFFB01005330.1:0-26571 GCA_003316465.1 Ramaria cf. rubripermanens
TATAAATAGTTAGTTTCTTAGTTACAATAAATCATCGGTAAAAAGCCCATTCACTCCCTAGAAGAAGTCCGGTCGGTTACTTTGGAGTTAACAGTGTCCTCCTCACTAATGTTTTGTTTCTCGCGCGTAGCGCAGCGTTCTCTGTCTCCTCTTCCCATACATCTCAACACAAGTCACATAGCTTGTTGCACACACTGTCGCCTCTTTGCTCCTTTTCGAAGAACGGGGACATTGGATTTACAGCGGTGTGTACTCTTGGGTGGTTTATTTATTTACATGCAGTCATCTCTGCTTGATGGCAACCACAATAAATAGTCAAACCTCCATTGTCACAATTCCAATGAATTTCTTTGTGTTAACATATCCGGTAAATTACGTCGCTAGCCATGCCAATGATCTGACCTTCAAGCTGCTGTGGGGGGATTGACCGAGTCAACCTCGGAGTTATAATGCTAGATTATCTTGAGTTGTGGAACTGGATTATGACTTGCCCGCAGAGCACCCACAGCCCCGACGTCACTAGCTAACGATCAATCACAGGCAATTTTACTCAGATCGGGATGCATCGTTTAGCATCAATCAACATCCTTCTCGTCGCTAACCAACATGCATTATGCTCAATCGAGAGCCGGCCACCATGTGTGCATACATGGTAATTCAAACAGATCATTACCTTTATCTATCTATCTAGGATATACCTATATTTGAATTACAATCTGATGGTAGCAATTGCAGAGATAGTGACAAAACAGGCAATAATTGACTACTCGAAGGCGAAGGCTTCAGGTGCGCGTAGAGTATGTTGAAAACGAAGGAATGTTTGGGGGATTTAGTGGGAATTGAGAGTAAGACCAAGCATAGAATGTGGCATGCCCTCCTTCATCGAGTCGAGCAAGATTGCTGAGCAAGTTGTCGTTCTAACTCCCGCATCCGTTTCTCAGCTTGATTTGCCCTTTCCTCGGCTTGCTGCCTCCCTAGAGCTTCTTGATTGGCCTTCTCCTTGGCTTGCTGTGCTGCTTTCCTTGCCTCTCTGGCTTCTTTTTCAGCATTCTTTGCCTGTTCCAAAGCCCCATAATTTGATATGCAAAACATGATGTAAAGAATCAAACTCACTTTCATGTGGGTGGCCTGCCATGCTGCCTCATACTTGTTCATCACTTTAGAAGTGGTGTTCTGGCTGCCTAGCTTGACCTGTATACTGTCAAATCTTCCCTTTTTGTCAGGTAGGTGTATGTCATCCTTCACCTTTGGGCATTCCTTCTGGATCTTCATCAGGATTACTTCATAGATGACAGCCACAAACCAGTAACACTGGTATGTGAGAAGGTGGTAGCCTCAGTGGTGCTCATGCACCACATTGGCAAGCACAATAAGTTGGGCCATGGAAAATTGTCCCTTTGGTATGCTGAAACTTCTGCATATCTCATGGGAATCAGGTTTAGGCAGGTTCCTGTCTGGGAAATTCATGAATGTTAAACAGTCAGATGAGAGCTTGGGCCAAGGATGATTAGTAAGGGCTCAGCTTCAGCTTATATGCTGCGCCATCCACTATTGCATGTGCCCTTAATTTTGGAGTGAGGTTTGGACAAGAGGAGTGGAAGGAGTAAGAGGATTCAGCCTAGAAGCTAGTAAGTGGTTCAAAGGATGTCTAAGTTGATTTCTGACTGAGGAGCGAGGTACATACAGAGCGAGACTTATATACAGATAACAGGGAAACAGGGTCGGATATAAACTAGCTAAGGGGATCAGAATGAAGCTTGGGGAAGGATAAGAAATGGGTTCAGGGAAGCAGAATATAGTGAATGGGGGTTAGGCTCAGGCTCGGACTACTTCAGGAAGGGCTTGGGGTATGGGGCTTGGGATGGGGTTAGTTACCGCATATGGTCACCAGAGATCCACAAGGTACCAGATCATAACAGTATTCCCCCTTTAAGGCTGAGACCCTTGAGGCTGCAATAGAGTAGTTGAGTTAGTCTCTTATGGCTATTCAATGTTGGTGTCATGACTGCTGTTTTCCACATCTTGAGTTTAGTGAATTATGTTGATCTGGCCAGTGGGTTTCCATCACACTGATGTTGGCAAGACCCCTGCAATCTATCTCATGTCTTTTCACTGGTCCACAAACATATTCTTCGCCATTGTGCCATGATACTTCACCCTTGTTTCGCATCATTCGCATCTCCCATGCAGCATGCAGGGTCACCAAATGCGAGTGGAAGTCCGGTCTAACCAATGGGTTTCACTCATAGGTCCCATCAGCTGCCTTTCCCCATGAAGCCTCTCTCCATCCATCCCCCCCTGCATTGCTTTTTACTATAAGTACTTTGATTCCACCTGTACAGTTCTCTAGTTCAATTATTGTACGTCTACCTCGTTATTTGACCTCTTACTAGTAGAAAAAACCTTAAGTGCAATGACCTACTCTCTTATCGGTAGTTGTGCCTAATGGTGAGCTCAAACCTTTGATCTTGCATGCTATGCCCCCTTTGGGGGTATCACCAAGACTGCTATTCGCAACACTTCACAGGAGTGTTCGGATCAGCAAAGGGAACACCCAAACTGGGGTGACCTTTCCTAGAGGACATGCGTGATTCATTGCATACTACTCTTGGGTTATTTGCTGCAACTGTAGGCCCATGTCGGAATTACACTGACGTTCTACCTTTGCCCTAAATTCCAATCTTAACAGTCGGCTCCGAGGTGAAGGTTTGTTGTAAAGTCCAGAGCACATAGTATTTTTCTTATGATTTCTACTATTTTCCTCATTGCTCTAGTTAGTGTTCTTCCTCATGTCACACTCTTGTGACTTGTCACCGGTAATGTTGCCAGCTACTCTCCTACCGGCATTCTACCGGTATTCCACCCCTATTCCATTTATGTATAAATAGTTAGTTTCTTAGTTACAATAAATCATCGGTAAAAAGCCCGTTCACTCCCTAGAAGGAGTCCAGTCGTTTAGTTTGGAGTTAACATTGTCCTCCTCACTAATGTTTCGTTTCTCGCGCATAGCGCAGCATTCTCTGTCTCCTTTCCCGTACATCTCAACAAGGTTCACCTTTAGTGAGTCAGAATGGTTTAGACTGAAGTTTTTGAGTTCACCTTTGCTGAGTCAGCTTGTGACCGAGGTTAGTTAAAAGCTTGGAGAATGGGCTGGTAGACCCATCATAGTAGCCACAGAATCCCACCCCAAAAATGAATATGTCCAGTGCCTGCATCTCCCTGTCTCAACTCCATGCTGCTCACCATGAGCACACCACTGTTGATGATGGCAAGGATGATACACAGGTGACAATGCCAATGCAGGATGTGCCAGCTTTGGATGAGGTTCTACCCAAGGTCAAGGTTTGCATGAATGTTTGGGATACCTTGGCTATCGACATGCACAAGCCATGGTTTGAGGGTCCAATTGGAAAAAATGGAAGTTCACTTTCTTCTTCAGGTTCGGTAACTTCGCTAATGGGACTGGTAGTATACCTGGCTGCAGATGGTTTACCATCCACATGCCAGGGCTGGCTTCATTGCATTCCAGAGCACAAGCCAGGCCAAGGACATGCATGTGGCAGAGTGAGTCTGTGCTACCTGCAAGAAGCAGGGCAATTTGTGCCTCTGGTACATTGTCTCTGATCATGGGGACATCGACCTGGGGGCCTGTGTCTGGTGCAAGATGCAGTACGTGGCATGCTCCATTGCACAGTGTTGTCGTCAGCCCAAGGTCAGGGGCAAGGGTAAGGAGTGGGCTCATAGCTCAGGTGAGGATGATGCTAAGGTTTCGGGCAAGGAGAAGCAAAAGCAGAGCAAGGATAGCAAGGAGGTGGAAGTTCAGACAAGGAAGAAAACAAAGTCAAAAAGGGTCATTGCAGACAGCAAGGAGGACTGGGTGATGGACAAGGAGGAAGAGAGGACACAGAGGATGGAGGCAAGGGGAGGGAACTTCACTGAGGAGGCCGAGGTTGGGGAGTCTTGGGAAAAGGAGCTGAGCCAAGTAGAGAAGTTAAAGAAGGGTAAAGCGGAAAGGAAAGTGGTAAGAAAGGAGGAGAGGAGGGAGCTGTTAGAGGCGGTGAAGGGGTTAGGCTACAAATTAGACTGGCTGACAGAGGAGGTAAAGGAGAGCAACAAGTTAAGGAGGACAGCAAATGAGGAGTTTCTGAGGATGAGGAGGGAGATAAATTACCAGAAGTTACTAAGGATGGCGGTAAACTTAGATGATGATGAGGAGTGGTAACAATGGAGTAGTAAATAGAAAAAGGACTTGTAATGAGATGGTTTTCTTGGTTTCTTTAATTTTTTCTAAGACAAGTAAGCTACCTTGGGCCATAGAGATAAGAAAATTATAAGTTGGTCAAAGGTCCAGGCTTAGCTGGGTAAGCCTTATGGAATTCAAGTAAGCTTGGAAACAAGGATCCACGAGGTTTCTTCATTAGTACCTTCATAACCAGTCCAGTGTACCAGGTATAACAACTTGCATATTTTCCTATGGTTATTGATTTTGGAGTCAAGGATCTCAGAAACCTCAAACTTGGGTTCACTGTTGATAATTACTGGAGGAGGTGCTGGTTGGACTCAGTTAGGAATGGTGTTAGGTGAGGCTGGCTTGAGCATGGATACATGGAATATGGGGTGTACAGCTCACATGTGGTCTGGAAGTCACAAAGTAACTGAGTGAGTACCAGCTCAGGCAACAATTTTGAAAGGACCCAAGAACTTCTCGGTGAGCTTCTTAGTTGGTCAAGTAGTCTTGAAGTATTGTGCTTTGATGAACACAAAGGATCCTATTGGGAACTTAGGAGCAGGTAGTTGCTTAATGTTGGCTGAGGCTTGGTAAGCTTGTTGAGCCTTGGTAAAGTTCCTGGTGCAGCTCGTCTAGGTCAACTACAAAGTCTCAGGCTCAGGCTGAGGTGAGGTCATGCTCAGGGTGGACCACAAGGTTCAGGTGGTAACCCTTGTTAGAAAAGAAGGGTAATATGCCAGTGGTCATGCTAGGAGTGTTGTTGTATGTGAACTCGGCAAGGGATAAGAGTGAGGCTCAGTTGTGCTGTTGATAGTTACAATAGACTTGGAGGTACTGTTCTAGTGTCTGATTAGCATGCTCAGTCTGTCCATCGCCCTTGGGAATGATAACCCAAGGTGAAGTGCAACCTCATATCTAGGGCCTTGCCTAAGGATTGCCAGAAATGCAAGATGAACTTGGAACCCCTGTCTGAGGTTACATGCTTGGGAACTCTGTGCTTGGAGAAGACATGGAGGATGAAAAGTTGAGCAAGCTCTTGTGAGGTTATGGTGTTGGTTGTAGGGATGAATATGACCTGCTTAGTGAAACAATCAATGATCACTAGGATAGCAGTGAAGCTGGATGAAGTGGGGAGCTGCTTGATGGAGTCTATGGAAATGGAATTCCAAGGTCTCTTGGCATGGGTAATTGTTTGAGTAAGCCATAAGACTTGTGATGTTGAGGCTTGCTGTGCATACAAATGGTGCATGTTTTGCAATATTCCTTGACAAAGGATCTAATCCCTGGCCAAGCATAGTCTTGTCAAATCAGTTCCAAGGTCTTATTGACCCTGAAGTGACCTGAGAGTGGGTGATCATGCTTGTATTGCAGTATGTGAAGTCATAAGTCTAAAGCCCCAGGAACGTAAGTTTGGTTGTCAAGTAAAAGCAAACCCTTGGAGTTGGTAGTCCATCTTGGGTCCAAGGTTGACCCAAGGTGTAATTTGGCTACCGCATCCAAAGTGAGGGTTGCAAGGATGTTGGTTTGGATCTTCTCAGTATCAATTAAGGTGGCTGCTCACAAAACAGTAGGGGCTAGATTTGTAGCTTGAAGGGATGAAGCCAGCTGGTGTTGAGTAAACACTGGCTATAAGTTTTGAGGGTTAATGGTAGTGTAGTCACTATTCCCCTCTTTAAGGTAGATGTCCCAACCTCTAGTGAGCAAGTCAGGCTTGGTACCAAGGCAACCGGGTTGAAAACAGATCGTGAGGTTGAACTGGGTAAGGTATTCAGACCAGCAAGCTTGTCAATGTGTTAAGTTTGTAGTTGAAAAGTATTCAAAGTTCTTGTGGTTGGTTATAATGTCAATAGGGTCAGCCAAGCCTTCCAAGTAGTGTTGCCACTGCTGGAAAGCTTCAAATATGGCCATGAACTCCTTATCATAAACATTGTAGTTGAGCTTGGTTGAAGTGAAAGTTCAGGAATGGAAGGTGATTGGGTGAACCTTGCCTTCCAAGGTTCACAGTGAGAGTATTGCGGCAAGAGCATAATCAGAGGCATCTGTCTCTACTATCAAGGGTTGATCAGGAATCTAATGGGTCAATATAGGAGCAGTAGTGAAAGCCTTCTTTAATGTCTTGAAGGAACATCAGCAGTCCTCACCAAAGTTTCAAGGGGTGCCCTTGCAAGTAAGCCTTGTGAGGGGTATGGTAATCATGGAGTAATTGTGATAAAATGTCAGTAGAAGTTGGCAAAGCTGAGGAAGGACTGGATGTTGTGGACCTTATGAGGTTTGGGCCAATCTTGGATGACTTTAACCTTGGCTTCATTCATAGTGAGACCCTTGGGCAAGAGGATGTAGCTGAGGAATTCAACCATAGCTTGGTGAAACTTGCACTTGTCCTCTTGAACAAATAGGCCATGTTTCCAAAGTTACTGGAGTACTTCTTTGATGTGAAGCTCATGCAAGGATGAGTTATTGGAGTAGATGAGTATGTTGTCCAAGTAAACCATCATGCATATATTGAGCATGTTGGTGAAAATGTCATTCATGAACCTCTGAAAGGCAGTGGGTCCATTAGTGAGACCAAAGGGCATAACTAACCATTCAAAGGACCTATAACAAGTCCTGAAGGCCATCTTCCATTCATCTCCTTCTGCCACTTGGATGAGGTGGTATGCATGCCTGAGGTCAATTTTGGTGTATATGCAAGTTTGCTTTGGAGCATCTAGTAAGTCAGCGATGAGTGGTAACAGATAGCAATCTTTCTTTGAGATCTTGTTAAGACCTTGAAAGTCAATGCATAACTGTAAAGACCTATCCTTTTTCTTGATGAGCAGCACTGGGGCTCCATGTGGAGACTGAGTAGGTCAGATGAACCCCATGTTCAAATGCTCATCAATAAACTCATGAAGGGCTTTCAGCTCGGAAGCTGAAAGTGAGTAAATAGGGCCAATCAGAGGGGCATGTCATGACTGCTGTTTTCCACATCATGAGTCCAGCAAATTACATCAGTCTCCCCAGCATTCTTCCATCATGCTGATATTGGCAAGGCCTCTGCAGTCAATCTCACTCCTATTTGCTGGTCGCCAAACATGATCTTCACCATTGTGCCACAATACTTCACCCTCATTTTGCATCATTCACATCCCCCTTGCAGTGTGCAGGGTCACTAAGTCTGAGCAGAAGTCCGGTCTAGCTGATGGGTTTCACTCATAGACTCCATCAGCCTCCTTGCCTCATGAAGGTGTAGTTCGACCCTTACTCCATGCCCTAGCACATGCTACAACTCCACAGTGTTCTAGCCTCTCTCTATCCATCCCCCCCTGCATTTCCTTTTTACTATAAGTACTTCTATTCCACCTGTATAACTCTCTAGTTCAATTATCATACGTCTACCTTGTTATTTGATCCCTCACTAGTAGAAAAAACCTTAGTACAACGATCCACTGCCTCATTGGTAGTTGTGTCTGTTGGTGAGTATGAAACTTTGATTGTATTCACTACGCCCCTCAGGGGCATTGCCGAGACTGCTATTCACAACACTTTGCAGGAGTGTTTGGATCAGCAAAAGAAACACCTGAACTGGGGTGACCTTTCCTTGAGGACATGCACAATTCATTGTGTACTACTCTTGGGTTATTCACTACAACTGTAGGCCCATGTCAGAATTACACTGACATTATATCTTTACTCCAAAATCTGATCTTGACAGGGCAGTCCCTTCTTCAAGGCTGATCTTAAGATTATAAGGACAGTGTGGTGCCAGTGTATCAGCTTGGGCTTTGTTGAACACATCTGCAAACTCATGGTAAGCTTCGGGAATGTATTTGCATATACCTTTCGACAGCTTGGGATTGTCCTGGGCCAAGGTTGAAGCTTGGGTGAGGAGTTCAGGTGACGTGAGGTCGAGTTGGAACTGTCAGGGGACACCCCATTTCCCACCTCCAAAGCTTCGGAGTTACAACTCCGAAGCTCTGCACCTCCACGCCTCCGAAGTTCCGGAGTTCCGAACTCCGCCCCACCCCCGCTTTCGGAGCGGCTCTGGAGGTGAAACGACTCGTGTACAACATCCAGGATCGGGTAGGAGATCCGCGGCATGCAGGGTTGGTACATACCGAGCGATGACCCTGACTGTAGTTAAGCGTAGTATAATATGGGCTCACTGACAGTGCGGGACCTTAGACTTTTCTCTTTGGTTTTCCCCTCTGTCAGGTGAGATCCCCTCCATTGTATATCTACTTGGTTTATGTAAACTTTGGTTTTCCCCTCTGTCAGCCTGTGTGACAGCGTGACTTCCACAGTGCACAAGGGTTGCCCTTACAGGAACACCTTGGATTCTTCTAGATGGCTGGCATGTAAGAACATGGGAGCATTGACTAGGGAAATGAGAGGTGCTACCAGCTTTGGAGGTGGCAGAGGAGGTTTGGAGGCTAGAGGCAAGGTGGTCATCCAAAGGGTAGTGGAGTGAGCCAAAGTTGCCAAGGTAGCTGGGACCAAAGTTGGTTTGGAGGTTTTGAAGGTAATACTACTCAATGCCCAGTCAATCAACAGATTGTAGCGGGTGAGCCAGTTGCGGCCAAGTACCACTGAGTAACTCAAGTCAAATGAGGTTACATAGAAAGTAACTGAGTATCTTTCGCTGGGAGGAAAATGGATAGGGAGATCTAGAGCTCAGGTAATAGTAGTGTTAGTGCTACCATCAAATAGTTTTAATAGAAGTGGTGTAACAGGATAAGTAGTCAAGGCATATTTCTCTACAAACTTGGATTCAATAAAACAATCAGAGGAACCACAGTTAATGCTATGAAAGAGACTGTGAGGATTAGGGGCAAAGTCAAATCTACATAAAGAGAGTCTTTGGATAAGGAATCAGAAACAGCACTGAGTCTAAACACATGGCCAAGGTCACCACAATCCTCAGTTCATGTGGTTCCAAGGTTGCTGATTATTTTTTCAGCTCCAAGGTTGAAGCCAAGTTGGTCTTCGTATCCAAAGTCTTGTTGGACTTGCCTTTAGTTCTGGACAAACTGTTACCATCATTAGGTTTCTTGTTTGCCTTCGGGCAGTCCTTGATCATATAGCCCTTGATGCCACAAAGCAAGCAAAGTCCTTGGTCAATCTGATGTTGTCATTTGTCAGGGAGGAGTTTGCTGTCCTTACTGAGCTTGTTGGTAAGGTCAGGCATGGTTTGCGTGTGTGCCATGTTGTTACTGTTGTTAACCTTTACTTGAGTTAGTCTTGTTATGGTTCTTTGGGTTAGTGGCATTGCTAGACTGGTTGGAGTTATTGTTTGACTGGTTGGAAGGTCAGTTAGTGTTTTGACTACTGTGGGTTGTGGTAGTATTGTATTCCTTCCATTTCCCAGTAATGGCTGTCACACTCAAGGGTGAAGCCTCAAAGCTTAGCCAAGCTCATGAATCTCAGAAAGTGGAGTAAGTCATCCTTGATTCATTTTGCAAGACCCTTGTAAGTGAAGTGTTGGAGCACCACATCGTTCCACTGAGTTTGGATTGAAGCTTGGGAAAACTCAATGAAATAATGTTGTTAGATCCCTGAGATCTAATACCAAAGCTCCAAACCTTCGGACCTCCGAACTCTGAAGTAACTATTATGTTCCGCTTTAGTTCTTGTTGTTTACCTCTTAAAGTATAATTCTCATTCATGACCCAAAGTAGAATACTTGTACCTCATTTGATCCGAACCTCCAACCCTATTCTGAACTCCGCTTGTTATATGCCTCTTATATCCTTCTTGTTATACGTTCTTAGGACGCAATTAGTTTACGAGGTATTAATAGTCCTCCAATCCTGTATCCAGTTCTCTAGTTCGAATATCGACTTATTTCCTCATTACCACCTCCAGTCTTCTCGCATCACTATCCCTGTAGTTAGATACTCTTAGTGATAACTCCAAATCCGAATCTCTGGACCACCTTCAATACCCCAATCTCTGAAATTAGGGACCGAACGATAGTAGGTGGCGCAACCCATAAGTCCATAAGTCGAAGCCAAGTCCCTACCCCCTCGTATTGCTTCAAAGTCCGACCTCTGAAGTTCCGGGTAATGTCCGTGAACTTAACAAATGTGTGACTTTGTGATGCTCCCTCATGATGATTTTTTGAGGTCAATCTCAGCTTGAGCAGTGTCATTGAACAGACTGAAGTTGAGTTTGAGTTCACTCTTGAAGCTGTCCCAATCCCAGACCCATATAGGCTTGGGAATGAGTTCGCTGAGGATCATGGGTTCAAAGTATTGTAAAGCTGAGCTGGTAAGGTAAGAGATGGCATACTGGATTTTAGAGGCTCCCATTGGAAGGGCATTCGGGTGATCTCTAAAATTAAGCAGGCATTGCAAAAAGAAGGTGTGAAACTCAGCCTGGTTGGTGCCATTATAACTATCAGGCTCTTTGACTTTAGCTCAGGTTTCCATAGGGTGAGGTTTAGTGAGGGTTGTAAGGAGTTGACATATGAGTTTGCTACCATCATTGGCTGGGTTGGCTGGGTCCCCATCTGCTCCCTCTGAGGGTGGAGCATTACCATTGGGGTTGTTGGGATCCCTGGGATTGCCAGGGCTTCCTTTGGGAACCTTGGCCGAAGACCCTTTGCCTAGGGAGTCATGGTCTTGGGGATTATCTTCCCTATCTTTGCCTTTGTTGGCTGGGGCATTGGCAGGTTCAATAAATGTGGAGGGAAATTTTGGAGGGCTTTTGGGACACTCAGAAAGATGGTGTCATTCTGAGATGCATTGAAGCATAATACTTCTAGCACAGGTTGTTAGGGACATAGTTGGTTAATGCAATGTGGAAGTTGGATCAGAAATACTGTTAAGACCGGGGTCTATGTGTGGGACCTCAGAGTGAGCTTGTACCAAGCTCGGGTCAAGGATGATCAGTAAGGGCTTGGCTTCAGCTTATATGCTGCACCATCCACTATTGCATATGCCCTTAATTTCGGAGTGAGGTTTGGACAAGAGGAGTGGAAGGAGTAGGCAGATTCAGCTTAGAAGCTAGTAAGTAGTTCAAAGGATATCTAAGTTGATTTCTGACTGAGGCACAAGGTACGTACAGAGTGAGACTTATATATGGATAACAGGGAAACAGGGTCAGATACATATAAACTAGCTAAGGGGATCAGAACAAAGCTTGGGGAAGGATAGGAAATGGGGTTCAGGGAAGCAGAATATAGTGAACAGGGGTCAGGCTCAGGCTTGGACTACTTCAGGAAGGGCTCGGATAAGGTCGGGCTCGGGGTAGGAGGCTCAGGATAGGGTTAGTTACTGGATATGGTCACTGGAGATCCGTGAAGTACCGGATCATAACAATTGCAGACATTGATTTATGTTTCAATTGGCCTTCATTCTGGGGATGGAGGTTCAGCACCTGAGTTTGGAGATTGGGTGTCAAATCATGAGGAAGGGGGCTGAGTGTGTTGTCCAAGACCAGCTCCAACTTGTGTTCAAGTTCAGGTTGCCGGGGGTTGTCCTCCTGCTGGTCATTAGAACAGTCCCCATCTGGACCTGGGTTTCTCTGTAGTAAGATGGAGGCAGTCACCCTGCAATGCACTCACATACATGCCTCAACATGAAAGATGAGGAATTTGTGGAATGGTGAAGCAGTCATCTTCCCATGTTCTACCTTGACCACAGTAATATTATCGGTATATGCAATAATTGGGTCGGCTACTGCCTCACTGATGGGTACTTCGACAGGATTGGTAGCACCAAAGAATAACTGATGCATAGGGTTGCCCATGAAGATATAGAAGACTTTGAGAATGAAGCAGTGAGCTCTGTCAAGCAGGTGAGGAACCATTGCGACTAAATTTTGGTGGCTATAAGAGGTTGTTGACCAGCAATGCAATGCAACACACCACTTAGCCTTGAGGCAATTAAAACTTGAGCCTGAGGTTGAAAAATAAAATGCGGAAACCACGGGTCTCAGGCTACTGTCCTAAAAAGGTTAGCAATGTATAAGTTCCCTTGCTGAAGCAAGGGCTTCTAAGGGTCACTCATAACTTGTCAATTATACCTTTATTTGTATGGATGGTCTTTTTTGTGTGGTGAGGAAATTTTTTATTATTTCTTATTTTTTGGGGGGACTTTTGTAGTAATTTTGATTACTCAATTCAGATTACATAGTGTAGGCTTTATCATCACAGGAGGTTTGCATCCGACAAAAAAAATTGCTCCGAATCATTCTCGCGGTGTCTTCGTTAGTCAAAAGAATGCCTCTCACGTCACTTGCTAATGGCTGTGTATGTACAGTCGCTGGAGAGGAGTGATGTGGACGTACTATATACGAGCTGCCTTGCGCTAATCTCTAGAATCATCACCATAATGCACACTGCGACTCATGCAGCGAGCCTTATCCCAAGTAATTCAAATCTATTGGTACCCGTTTCTCCCTATACTCGAAATACCGGCAAGCTTCGACTTATGTCATGCTTCTGAGCGACATCATACAGATGCGTGTTTTGCCCTTGTAGTTTCGCTCATCCTTTCTGCAATTTTGTCAAATCTTTGTAGGTCCGCAGTAGGTGGAGTCGTGAATAGACCAATGTCAAATCGACGATCTATCTTTTCTTTTTATGGGTCCTTGAGGGTCGGTTGATTTAGGAACGATAGGCAAAGCTCCATGAAGTGACATGCCGCCTATAATACTGGCTGCGATGCTAGTTGTTCCCGTTTTGGGGACAATTGACGTGCGCGATCGTCAGTTCAGCAAGAACGGGTTCGTGAGGCGGACTACAAACGCGCAACTCGGTGGGACAATCCTCCCCGTTACTACATGCACTGCACTACCGTCTGATAAAAACAATAATAAGTTGGACTGCTCTTTGGACGGAGACTTGCCTCAAGACATAAACGGACAAAAAACTGGTTAGTCATCCACCAAGAACCAAACCAAAAAGCAAGGGCTCCCGTCGCCACGGCGACCTCTAGTATATGGTGGTTTCAGTCAAAACGGAATATTGCGCGACAAGCGCTAACGCCCTGGAAACAGGACTCTGGTACGTTTCAGTACATACTTCTCGATGTCATATCAATCATCTCCGATTGCCAACTGCTAGACACAATGGATTCACTGGAGAAGATCCAACCCAATCCTTCCGCCTAGGCTACGGCGGCAACTAGTGGTGTCCCGCAGGTGAGCCGTAAATCGACAGAATAAGACATGGGTCTTGTTTTTCCACACAGGGCTGATCTGATGGTTTGGAGTCATTGGGGCTGACTCGAGTGACACTTCCTAGTCATGACTCGCCAAAAACGTGGAAGCGGAGCTTTGTCCATGCATATCACATGAGCCTCCTACGCTCATTAATCAAAGTACAAGTTGACTCATGTGGAAGACGGACGGTGAGGAGCTCACTGCGAAGTTATGTGCCTCAACTTGCCATTGATGAATGCACCCGCATATGTTAGCTATTTCAAACACTGCCCTGTTCGAGTTCCATGCCAATAGCGGTGTTATGAAATCGTTGAAGCAAACCATGAATGATGATATGGAAGAACAGCCAAAAGTACCGATCAGGTTAACTTATCTAGCAGATCCTAGGACAAAGTTTAGGCTGGGACTTCCGTGATGTACCCGCGATAAGAAATACTCGAGTACAGCCACGAGTCAATTACCGTGGGACCATGAGCATGCATGTCGGGCGCAGAATTCGAGCACGCGGACGATTCGTCTACAAGCCGGAGGGAATTCAGAGACATCGACGCAAAGTGGCCCACGGATGATCACAATTGCGCGAGCATATGCGAAACCACGGGGAGGAAGTGTCTGCTTATGCGACGACATGTAGTCGACTTGATAGAAGTGCGTAATGGTGCAAAAAGGCGAGAAGACACGCGGTCTATGCAGCGCTGTTAGGCAGCCATGGCATCAATCAGTAGTCCAGCATCCGGGTAGTTGGATACTGAGTGGGCCTGCAGTCCCTCGCCTCAGCTCAGTCTTAATGCCTGGTTTTCCTTGCAGATACTCGTTGAAAGCACAAGGCCAAGGCTGCCTACCATAGGAACCACCGCGCAACAACCCCTAACCTAGACCATGAGAATCCCTTACTGTCCAGCTGGTCTCTGGGGAGCCGGCTGATGAGCCAGCAGAAGCTTAGGAGCCAGTCGAGAAGGAGCCAGCTCCGATCATGGAGCGCAGCATCATTTGCCACTTACTTTGATCCCTTGATTTCTACTGGAAGTTCCACAGGATCGCGCTGCGCTGCAGGGAGGGGTTATATCCACCACCCTCGCTTTAAATGCTCAATTCTTCTTCAACGACTGCAGACTATCTCTGCTGTCAGTTTCGAACAAGCAGCCTATGCAAGCACCGGGAAGGTTTGGGCCCATACCCTTGTGCGCTCGTGTTCACGATGACTTGCGGCATGGGAGTAGGAGTGTAGGATGTGGGTGGATCGTCGGATCTCCTTTCGCGGCTTTGACCCTGTCTCTCACTCTACCCCGGGTTCTCTCACCTTTCGCTCTCACGCGCAGGCCCCTGTGAGCACGGACTACCCTGCGCCTTCGCCTTCCCCGACCCTGCCTCTCCCTCCCGCCCGTCAGCGTTGCTCCCAACATACGTTTGATTATACTTGAAGCCCCCACCGGCGGTAGCATGGCTCCCGTTCTAACCCCACTCCACTGCGCATCACCTGCACGCTGTCTGGCTAACGAACCGATTCTTATGGTGGTCTGGTGCTCGACAGATATTCTGATATTCTGCCAACCGTCTGAACCCCACCAATATATCAATCACCTTCCGAAGCCAGACTTCAAACAGCCCGCAACATACCGATTATGATCTAGATATACAAAGCCTGGGCGGTATTTATAGCCTCTTCAGAAGATAATTAATTATATGCAACGGCTATTCGAATATATGCAGCAGATATTCGAGAGATTGGAGTATTTTCTTCAGAAGCCACCCCAATATGTCCTCCAAAGTCTCCGCCAATCTCTCACTAATATCTCCCCACAACGAGCAACAGTTGTATTGCTGATGAGTCGCATGAGGTGAGGAAAGTCTGGATGTGTCGAGGCGAGCGGGCAGTGGCGGGCAGTGATGGTTTGAACCACGGATAAGTGGCAGGACACAGCCGAGTGAAGAGACCTGACCATCACAACGATGCACGCGATGCCTCGAAGCGATGTCAGTTTTCATACTTCACAAGCGATACTTCCGTTCGAGTTTGAACCCCTCTGAGAATTGTCAGTTAACGCCAGCTGGCTTATAATGTGAACAAATTCTCTTGTATCAGCACAAGCGGCAAACCGGATGCACTTCATATGGACTTGGCCAAATCAACATACAACATTCGAAATATATCGATGCAGGCATCGCGGAGAAGAGGGGTGGCAGATGGAGGTGGTACGATTATAATCAATGAATAGCTGAAACGCCGTCTCTTCGACTTCAGCCGATTGGGATATTTTCAGCTGTAGAGTTCGGGACTTTCGGTAGAACGTGCGCCTCTTCGATGACTCAGAACGCGACGCCGAGACCAGATACTCAACAGTTCAGCGGGGTAGCATCAGGATCCGTGGGCTCAGGTGAGTGGACGATGCACCGGCTTAGTTGCTCAGGCTAATGCCTGGCCTTTCATGATGCACAGTGCATCATCGCAGTATTATGGACCCGGATCAGTCTGGAGATATGTTATATCGTGAAACGTATACGCACCAAATGGGATGATCAAAACCCAATCCCGATGCTATACCGCTAACACCACCAAACTTCCAAAGGCCATTGAAGTTCAAACCAATACGCCATACGTGATGATCTACAAATGATGTCGAAGCATGTCATGGTACGCGAGATGGTAGTTTTACGATATTGAACAGGTTATGAAAATTGTCTAGGGCAATGAAGCAGAGGTCCGAGTCCGGTGTGACCACCAGCGAGGAGGACCTGATACAGCATGACCTAACCGCCGCACTCTCTGTTGGTTTTACCATGGTCGAGTGGCACGTCACATCATCAGCATCTGAGTCGCAGGACAGCACCAGCACGCGACTCACCGGTACTCGCGCTGCGGCACGCCTCTTCCAGTTTTGAAAAAACCCAGTTCCAGTCCTAACTTCAACCAGCGCTGCGCGGCGACGTGGTTATCTCCATGTACGTCCGCGGGTGCTGATGTCGACTATCTCACTTCAAGCTTCGTATTGGAACGTCCGGGAGGGGAGGACGCGGATGAGGGTGATCCTGCTGTGTGGGACGAAGCTCTGCGTGTACATGTTGGACAGGGAGATGTTCTGGGACTTGCGTTCATGCTCATTCCGTGACTGGCGACTACAACTGAGACCACGACGGGATGACATCAAAGTGGGTCGGGATCGGTTCGACGCGTGTAAGGCAGCAATGGCATCGAAAGAATGATGACGCGGTTAGATGTGAGTGTGAGACAGAGAGTGTGTGTAGAGCTTGGAGTTCAAACGTGAGCTGCTCTTGCTGTTATTCATTTATTTGTCATACGAAGACTACGAAGCTCACAAATTCGCGTGAATTCGGCATGCAAATAAGCAGCAACATTGCCCAAGAGAAGACGCACCTGGTCGATACGAGCTCTCAGACTCTGAGCAGAGCTTGGGTGTTGAAACGTGAGTGGATGTTAACTGTTTATTTCATCTAGTTTAAGACTCACATCTCTGCGATGTCGAGTCTTCTCATGCCCGCGTTCTCACTGCCTCCTTTATTCCCAAATACCACGATGACCTCCAACTTTTCTATGGATCATAGCCAGCATATCTCCAAACCTTCCACTTCGTCCAGGCAAGACGAAGCGCCGCCAATCGTAACCTCATCTCTGGGACCTTCAATGGTAAGTAAGGGTTATTCTGGGACTGAAACGATTAAGGAGCCTGTCTGACGACTCTTCATGGGAATCCAGATTGTCTCGCCGTCCACCTCAGAGCTTGCGGCAGCAAGAATGGCCGTCGAATCTACCCCAACGCCCCAAACCGATGAGCCCCAGGGTACCGGGCTTAGGTTACTTTCACTCGGTAATGCTTTCCATGTTTGCCATGTGACACCTTCTGACACCCTCAGCAGATGGCGGTGGCATCCGTGGCTTGTCCGAACTCATCATACTAAAAGAAATCATGCAGAGAATCCGGCGCAAGGAAGGGCGAGAGACGATGCCCCTTCCGTGCGAATATTTCGACCTGATCGGCGGTACGAGTACGGGAGGGCAAGTTAGTTTCTTCTGGATCACGATTGTGCTCTCACCTGTTCCACCCAGGCTCATAGCACTCATGCTGGGCCGCCTCCGCCTGCCCGTAGATAAAGCTATCGAAGCCTATGGCAGATTCGCCTCACAAGTGTTCTCAGACAAGAAACAATTTTGGAAGGACGGAGTGTTCAAGGCTAGCAAGCTGAAGAAGGCTATCCAGGCGATCATTCTGGAGTCGATTGGTGACCCTAACGCACGAATGTTCGATCCAAGGCCAAGTAACGAAGTGTGCAAGACGTATGTTCATGTTGCGATATCTCCTTGATACATTGCTGACCGAAAGTCAGTTTTGTCTGCGCAATGCCGGCAAACAACATGAGTGCTCCCCGCCTCTTTCGTACGTACAGTGTCGAGAGGTATGAATCATTCGACTGCGCAATATGGGAAGCTGCTCGTGCTACTTCTGCGGCTCCTACCTTTTTCAAACGCATTATCATTGGCATACCTCCTATGGATGAACCATTTGTCGATGCTGGTCTGGGGTGCAACAACCCTATCAAGCAAATCCTCAATGAGGCAGAATACATCTTTCCGCACCAACATATTGCTTGCATCATCAGTATCGGCACTGGGCATGTCACCACTGCCGGACTGCCGGCACCTAGTCTGCTTAACAATGTGATACCGTTAAGTGTAGCTGAGGTATTGAAGAAGATCGCCACGGAATGCGAGGCGACAGCAGAGGAAACTCAACGGCTCTTCGGATCTGCTGCGAACGTGTACTTCCGGTTCAATGTGGAGCAAGGGATGCAGAGTATAACATTGACGCAGTGGGAAAGGTTACCTGAGGTGACAACACACACATTACAGCATCTTCGGCGGGGAAAAGTAGACGAGATGATCACGGCTGCTGTCAAAGCTCTCAGGGAGCGCCGGGAAGTGATAGCTGCGGCACACCTCAGTGCGTATAGCTTGCAATGCCTCACAGCTGATGACATATGTTTTATGGTAGACACTGTGGCGGTAGGCACTGTTGACCAGGAATCTGGTAAACATGGCATGTACCACAAGACTTGTCCTCCACCAACACGCAGATTTACTGGAAGAGCCGACATCCTTTCGCAACTGGAGCGATACTTCTTCCCAGAACAGACATCAACTGCTAAAGAGGGACAGCGCGTCTTTGTTCTGTATGGGCTCGGTGGAGCAGGTAAAACACAGATTGGATTGTCATTCATTGACAAGTTCCACCAACGGTGGGGTAGTTTACCCTGATCCATTATGTTCAGACTAACCCATTGGAATTTAGTTTCTGGAGAGTCTATTACTTGGATGCGAGTAGTGTGCAAACCATAGAGTCAGGCTTTGAAGACATTGCTTGTGAGGGGGGCATTGGCAAAACTGCCAATGATGCTATTCTCTGGCTATCTGTGCAACACCAGAAGTGGTTACTCTTCCTGGATAATGCTGATGACCCAGGGATAAACCTTCAAAAGTACTTCCCAGCATGCAGGCATGGAAACATTATTATAACCAGTCGTAACACAGAGTGTCGTGTGCATGCACCCAATGCCAGCTGTAATATTTCAGCCATGCATCCTGAGGAAGCAATACAGCTACTCCTTACATTTACAACAGCTGAACATTACAAGAAGAATCACAACTTGGCTTCTGTGATTAGCCAGGAGCTTGGCTATCTTGCCTTGGCCATTGTACAAGCAGGTGCATATATTTCAAAAGGATGCAGCTTGAATGAATATTTGCATATTTTCCAGCAGGATCGGGCTCAACTGATGAGGAAGCACTCTGTGCAGATGGTGGATGATTATAAATGGGCAGTGTATGCAACATGGGAAATTAGTTTTAAAAGGCTTAGTACCATAGCAGCAACTCTACTACACTTGTGTGCATTTCTGCACTATGGGAGTATTTCAAAAAGCATCTTTCAAAAGGCCACTATCATGGATACAGATGGACCATTTGATAATGCAAAACTATTTCTGAAATACTTTGAAAGTACAAATGGTGATTGGAGTGACTTTCAATTTCAGGAAGTCATTAATGAGTTAGCTTCTTACTCACTGATCACTCTTGATGAAGAAGGCTATACATTTTTCATTCATCCACTGGTACATACTTGGGCTCGAGATAACCTGGATGTGGCAGAGCAGGAGAATAAGCGAGGATGCACAATGCAGATACTGGCCCTATCTATCCAGCATGATGATAGTACTCAGGGTTATACATTTAGGAGAACTCTTCTCTCTCATATTAACAGGTTACATGTAAAGGGTGTAGAGTCCAACATAGGGAAGAGATTTGCACAAGTGCTCTATGAAGCAGGACAATGGAAGGCAGCTGAAAAGCTAGAGGTTCAGGTAATGGAAGCAAGTAAGAGGGTCCTTGGTGAGGAGCATCCTGACACACTGACTGCTATGGCCAACCTTGCTTCAACGTATTGGAGCCTGGGTTGGTGGAAGGAGGCTGAAGAGATAGGGGTTCAGGTGATGGAGGCAAGGAAGAGGGTTCTTGGTGAGGAGCATCCTCACACACTGACTGCTATGGCCAACCTTGCTGCAACATATCAGTGCCTAGGATGGTGGAAGCAGGCTGAAGAGCTGGAGGTTCAGGTAATGAAGGCAAGTAAGAGGGTCCTTGGTGAGGAGCATCCTGACACACTGAGTGCCATGGCCAACCTTGCCTCAACCAATCAATCCCTGGGCCAGTGGAAGGAGGCTGAAAAGCTAGAGGTTCTGGTGATGGAGGCAAGGAAGAAGGTCTTTGGTGAGGAGCATCCTGACACACTGAATGCCATGGCCAACCTTGCTGCAACATATCGGAGCCTGGGCTGGTGGAAGGAGGCAGAAGAGCTAGAGGTTGTGGTAATGGAGGCAAGGAAGAGGATCCTTGGTGAGGAGCATCCTAACACACTGACTGCCATGGCCAACCTTGCTGCAACATATCAGTCCCTGGACCGGTGGAAGGAGGCTGAAGAGTTAAAGGTTCAGGTGATGGAGGCAAGGAAGAGAGTCTTTGGTGAGGAGCATCCTGGCACACTGAGTGCTATGGCCAACCTTGCTATAACATATTGGCGTCTGGGCCAATGGAAGGAGGCTAAAGAGCTTGAGGTTCAGGTGATGGAGACAAGGAAGAGGGTTCTTGGTGAGGAGCATCCTGATACACTGAATGCTAAGGGAAACCTTGCTGCAACTTATCGGCGCCTAGGTCAGTGGAAGGTAGCAGAAGAGCTGGAGGTTCAGGTGATGAAGGCAAGGAAGAAGGTCCTTGGTGAGGAACATCCTGACACACTAACTTCCATGGCCAACCTTGCAGCAACATATCGGAGCCTGGGCCGATGGAAGAAAGCTGAAGAGCTGCATGTTCCAGTGATAGAGGTCAGGAGGAGGGTTCTTGGTGAGGAGCACCCTAACACACTAAATGCCATGGCCAACCTTGCCTCAACCTATCAATGTTTGGGCCAGTGGAAAGAGGCTGAAGAGCTGAAGGTTCAGGTGATGGAGGCAAGGAAGAGGGTCCTTGGTGAGGAGCATCCTAACACACTGACTGCCATGGCCAACCTTGCTACAACATATCAATCCCTGGACCGGTGGAAGGAGGCTGAAGAGTTAAAGGTTCAGGTGATGGAGGCAAGGAAGAGGGTCCTTGGTGAGAAGCATCCTGACACACTGAATGCCATGGCCAGCCTTGCTGCAACATATTTGAGCATAGGACAGTGGAAGGATGCTGAAGAGCTGAGGATTCAGGTGATGGAGGCAAGGAAGAAGATCTTTGGTGAGGAGCATCCTGACACACTGAATGCCATGGCCAACCTTGCTGCAACATATCGGAGCCTGGGCCGGTGGCAGGAGGCTGAAGAGCTAGAGGTTCTAGTAATGAAAGTAAGCAAGAGGGTCCTTGGTGAGGAGTATCCTGACACACTAAGTGCCATGGCAAACCTTGCTGTAACATATTGCCATCTGGGAAAATGGAAGGAGGCTAATGAGCTGGGGGTTCAGGTGATAGAGGCAAGGAAGAGGGTCCTTGGTGAGAAACATCCTGACACACTAGCTGCTATGGCCAACCTTGCCATAACATATCAATCTCTCGGCTGGTGGAAGGAGGCTGGAGAGCTGGAGGTTCAGGTATTGGAGGCAAGGAAGGGTCCTTAGTGAGGAGCATCCTTATACATTGACTGCCATAGCCACTTTTGCTGCAACCTATCAGAGCTCCAATTCTCCAACTGAAGCACTGTAAAATCAGTTTTAACAGGCATTCTGCCAAATTTTGTTCTACCCTCAATAATCCATACATCTTCCCATTAGTTCACTTCTTGGTATCCCAATTAGAGTCTATATAAGTATTTGTCATTTTCAAACTTCATTTCTTAATGCCAGAGTATCTGTTTTGGAACCCTTCAAGTCTTTAGTGTTATGGCTAACACTTCAGTCTATCTATAAGTTTCCTTATGTGAGGCACAAGTTGACTAGATATGGGATTGCAGTATGTAGTGACAGCATAATGTATGGTCAATGAGCAGCAACATGAATACACAGCAAACTCATGGCAAGCATTTATGCCAAAGCACTCATTCAAAAAGACTTCACAGACCTAATTATACAATGGATCCTTGTGTATCAGGACCTAGTGGAATATATCTATCCTATAACAATATGTTATTATGCACACAGCCTTACAGCAGTTTACAATATATAAGGCATGAGTTTGAAACTACACTCAAATGCTGTAAATACTGTAGCTCAATGAATACTGCACCAAAATCATTCAAATTTGGTAGTAAATTCAACATATATATTTTCTAATTTAATACCAAATTTGAACAATTTTTGTGCAGTATTCATTAAGCTACACTATTTACAATATTTGAGTATAGTTTCAAACTTATGCCTAATATATTGCAAACTGCTGTAAGGGCTGTGTGGGTAAGTATTTCTATATTACTTACACTCTCCCCCTCTATAGATAACTTCAGGAGGGCCCTAGTCATAATGGCCCTTGATGGTGGAGTGTTGCTTGGTGTCTGACATGTGGATGTCAGGGTCTGTATATAGAGCAGGAGGTGCTTATGTTTTGACCATACTGCCTTCTGGGATGGAAGTGTTAAGACTGAGGCCTATGTGTGGGACCTCAGAGTGAGCTTGTACCGAGCTCAGGCCAAGGATGGTAAGGGTAAGGGCACAGCTTCAGCTTATATGCTGTGCCATCCACTATTGTATGTGCCCTTACTTTTGGAGCAGGGTTTGAGTAAGAGGGGCATAAGGAGATAAGAGGAGATGGATTAGAAACTAGTAAATAGTTCAAGGTGATACCTAAGTTGATTTCTGACTGAGGAGTGAGGTACATTAAGACTTATATATAGATAACAAGGAAACAGGGTTGGACATAAACTAACTAAGGGGATCAGAATGAAAGCTTGGGGAAGGATAAGGAATGGGGTTTGGGAAAGCGGGATATAGTGAATGGGGATCGGGCTTGGGCTCAGACTACTTTGGGAAGGGCTCAGATAAGGTCAGGCTTGGGGTAGAGGGCTTAGGACAGGGTTAGTTGCTGAATATGGTGACTAGAGATCCATGAGGGACCAGATCATAACAGGAAGGCAGTGATGATATGCCCAAATGTGTAAGCATGGATGTGATTGGAGCTGTGGTTGGTGCAATTGTCAGCAGCTCTTGGTCAAGCTGCTGGGCCATGGAAACCCTTGTGCATTTCTGTGTAATAAGGTCCCTTTGGTGGGCCAATTCAAGGCAACACTTCCCTGTGTCACTATGCACCTTCTTTGAAAGGGCACAGGTGGTGTAGGCTTCTACCACCCTGGCCCAATTGGGCATCATGCCTGCTAAGTGGCCTAGCCATTTGGCTATTTCACTGGGTGGTATCTATGACACCACATGATCACCAGGCTCAAATTGAGCCTGGCCCTGTATAGAGTGTTGGAGGGTGTCACCCATGGGGGTGAGCCACTCCCTATCATTCACCAGTGAGGCTTGTTGAGATATGGGAAGGGAGATTCAACAGATCTGGAATGGGAATGAGAACAATGTGCAATGCACCAGAAACAAAACACTGTGAGGACAATGTTAACTCACAAAACTAGACTCTTCATAAATGTTTGGGCTACAACTGCTTGGATATTAAAAGTAACTATCAAAACTATTTATAGACAAGGGCAAAGGGCAGATTTGTCAGTAACTGGAAAACAAGGCCAGATTACTGGTAATAAGAGAAAACTATCTAAAGCCACTTTACAACAAGGCCCATTGGTTGGCTTCACTAAACAGCTGGAGAATTTGCTATCTTAGGGGTGCTGCTTTACACAGTGTGATGGCCTTCAGCCACATTGTTAAGTTCATGGATGTTACCTGGAACTTTAGAGATTGGATATCTGGAGGTTGGACTTTGAGGGGGTGTGAGGGGGGTAGAGACTTGGCTTCAACTTATGTGTTGTGCCACCCACTATTGTTTGATCCCTAATTTTGGAGATTGGAGGTTCAGAGGTTGTCCAAAGGTTTGGACTTGGAGTTATCACTAATAGTATGTAACTATAGGGATGGTGATGTGAGAAGGCAAGGGGGTGGTAATGGGGAAATAAGTTGATATTTGAACTAAAGAGCTAACACAAGATTGGTGGACTATTAATATGCAATATCCTAATTGTACCCTGAGAACATGGGACAAGAAAGATATACTAGTTGTATAACAAGCAGAGTTCAGAGTTGGACTGGAGGTTCAGATTGAACAGAATACAAGTAATCTACTTTGGGTTGTGAATAAGGATTATACTTTATGATGCATATAACAAGTGTTGTGAGGGCAACCTAGGCAGACTGTGTAGGAACCACCTTTGCTGGGAAAATCTCGAAAAAAAAAGGATTAAAATTTCTGTAAAACCCTTTTTCCTCATCATAAATTAGCCAATACATGTAGCTTTTGATTGGGAAACTGCTTTCAAATATTCCTTGAGTTTTTCCTTATTTTTTTCGCCATTTTACATGCCTTCCCTGGCTCAAAAACACTCAAACCTGTCCTGCTGAGTGCTGGACCCACACGGACCTACAACTCTATTCCGGTCCAGCCGATTCGAACTCCTATCGGAATGAACCGCGACCCCTGTGAGGTTTTAGGGGTTTGTTTGGAAAGGTTGTACATTGTTTGGCCCTTATCTGTCCAATGGGCTTTGCAGGATTCAAACCCTGGTTTCCTGGGTTTGTATATCTTTGTGCAGCTTTGTACAGTCCTGCACAGCCTGGCACAGCCTTGGCTGCTAGGGCACAGATTTGAGGGTGTGCTGGGTTTGAAGTATTTATGGATGCACAGCCTTGTGTAAGCTATAGAGGCAGAGTTCAAACTCAGTGGCTGAGTCTTGAGTTAGCCAAAGTGTCAGTGTATTTTCAAAACTGGTGCACGCCTTATATAATGCAAACCGCTGTAATAGTCCTCCAATCTTGTATCAATTCTTTAGTTTGAATATTGACTTATTTCGCCATTACCACCTTCTCACCTTCTCACATCACTAGCTTTATTAGTTAGATACTATTAGTGATACCTCTGAGTCCAAATCTCCAGACAACCTCCAGACCTCTGATCTCTGAAATTAGGGATCAAATGATAGTGGGTGGCACAACACATAAGTTGAAGCCAAGTCCCTACCCTCCTCACACTCCTTCAAAGTCTGACTGTAAGGGCAACCTCAATGAGTCTGTGGACATCACACTAGACTCTAGGATGAGGGAGATCCAAAGGTAAGTATATATAATCAATAGTAGCTACTAGTGCACATACCTAGGATGAGGGAGATCCAAAGAGAAAGGAGTGAGGATCTCCCCTACCTAAGCAGAACTATACTGTACTACTGGCCAGGCCAGAACAATGGACATGGACTGGCAACAATGAAAGGGAACAGACAGGAAATAGACCATGGGTAAAAGGAAAATAAGGAAAAAGAAGGGAACCTGGAGGGTGTCCCCTGACACTGACCTCCAGACATCTGACCTCCAAAGTTCCAGGTAATGTCTGTGAACTTAACTGTAAGGGGAACCTCTGGGAAGCTTGCAAAATCCTTGCGAACTCCTTACGAAGCCTTCACACCTTACATTCCACTCCATGCGAACATTCCCAAGCTCTTGCGAAGTCCTGCAAAGTGCGTGCGAAGTATTTGCAGCCCGGCTGAAGTGGATGTGAGGGGGACTCTTGCGAAGTCCTGCAGGTTCTTGTGAAGTCTTGTGAAGTCATGTGAAGTCCTTGCAAAGTGCATGCACCCTATGTTCCACTCCATGCGAACATTCCCACACTCCCACAAAGTCCTGCGAAGTGCATGTGAAGTATATACAGTCCCTTCTGACGTCTACCCCACCCAGTGTCACTGCAGCATTGGGCCTCTTGTTCCAGGGCTGTGCTGATTGGTCCCTTGGGGGCTTCCAGACACCTCCTTGGCCCTGTCTTCAGTCCAGCACCCCTGTTGCTTATGTGATTCGGGCTTCAGAGGTATGGGGTTGTGATGCCTGAGGTATATAGCTGTTAGCTAGTGGGTGAAGGCAATCCATAGAGTTTTCCCTTAGGATTCCCCCTTCACCAGGTATGCCCTTGCATTGTATGTAGTTGTATATGACTTAGGATTCCCCCTTCGCCAGCGCGCCGCTTGAGTGTAGAGTGTCTGTGTTTGGGAACCCTTCAAGACTTTGGTGTTATTACTAACGCCTCAATCTATCAGAACATGTCGTTTACGAGGCTTCAAGAATATCAAACAATGCTGCAGCACAACTCCGGAAATAATTTAATATTTGTACCTTGGTTGCAATCCGTGTAGTAACCATCACATGTGCTAAATCAGCCATCCAATCCAGGCTCCATCAAGCTTATAAATTCAATCATGGACTAAGCATACTATCTAAGGACCCGTGATTGAAACATGTGTTGTACACAACCTCAAACTAATTTTTGAAGTATTAATATCTACATTATTTGCACAGAAACACCACATACAGCTGGACAGCCTGATGTTGGGTGGCCAGCATTCATGAGCATAATACATGCCATGTTAGCTACTGTTACAGATAGTTCAACTCTTGAGTAGATAACTAACACATATTCTATGGTGCTGGACCTGCCCAAGCCCAAACTTGCACGCTAAAGATGCACTAACAGGAATAATACCTATTAGCCTGCACGCAACGGTCCTTATACCCGG
>QFFB01005358.1:0-10891 GCA_003316465.1 Ramaria cf. rubripermanens
GAGCGGGAGATGTTAATTTATTTTTAGATGTTTTTGTAGTAACTTCTCTTCTTTATTTATAACAGGTCACACCCCCTTGTCACATTCTAGTATCACTATGTCCTGTTATTCTTAGTACATTCCACCCTGCCCATAGATTACGTGACCCCTTGGTCACCCTCTCCCCAATCCCCATATTGCATTTCATATATAAGTTCACTCTCTATATGTATGCTACTCAGTTCTGATATCAACCAAGTATCCCCCAATCTTAGGTACTTGATCTCCTCTGTGAACAGGCCCTCAGGTCTCCTGTCCAAAATACCAGGACAGACAGCCACACAGTGTCAAGATTGGAATTTAGGGTAAAGATAGAATGTCAGTGTAATTCCAACATGGGCCTACAGTCATAGTGAATAACCCAAGAGTAGTACATGAAGAATGACACACATCCTCAAGGAAAGGTCATCCCAGTTCAGATGTTCCTTTCACTGATCTGAACACTTCTGCAAAGTGCTGTAAATAGTGGCCTTGGCGACACCCCTAAAGGGATGTAGCGAATAAGATCAAAGGTTCGAGCTCACTGTTAGGCACAACTACTGGTGAGAGAGTAGGTCATTGTACTAAGGTTTTTCCTACTAGTGAGGAGTCAAATAACAAGGTAGACGTATGATAATTGAACTAGGGAATTTTACATGTGGAATCAAAGTACTTATAGTAAAGAGCAAATGCAGGGGGGGACGAATTGAGAGGGGTGAGAAAACCATGGAGTTAGGGTATTAATTATGACACGGAGTCAGGGTCAAACCACCTTCACGGGGCACAGCGACGGATGTGGTCTGGGAGTGAAACCCGCTGGTTACACTGGGCTTCTGCTCATCCTTAGTGACCCTGCACATCACAAGGGGACTGCAAATGATGCGAAACGAGGGTGAAGGATTGTGGTACAATGGCAAAGATCATATTCAGAAACCAGTGAATAGGAGTGGGATCAACTACGGAGGCCTTGCCGATATCGGTGTGATGGAATAATGCTAGGGAGGTCAACAGAATTCGCTGAACTTGAGATGTGGAAAATAGCAGTCATGACACACAGGTGCAACATTATAAGTTGAAGCCAAGTCCCCCCAACCCAACCCCACTCGGCCTTTGGCCGAGTATCTTGGTACCACCCGTCAATGTTAGATCCCTGAGATCTAACACCAAGACTCCAAACCCTGAAGTAACTATTATATTCCATTTTAGTTCTTGTTGTTTGCCTCTTAAAGTATAATCCTCATTTACAACCCAAAGTAGAATACTTGTACCTCATTCAATCCGAACCTCCGACCCTATTCCAAACTCCGATTATTATTCAACTCTTATATCCTTCTTGTTCTATGTTTATGTCTTTCTTGTTACATGTTCTTAGGATACAATTAGGTTACAAGGTATTAATAGTCCTCCAATCTTATATCCACTTCTCTGGTTCAAATATCAACTTATTTCCTCGTTACCAACCTCTAGTCTTCTCGCATCACTATCTCCATAGTTAGATACTACTAGTAATACTTCCAAGTTTGAACCTCTGAGTAACCTCCGAACCTCTGATCTCTGAAATTAGGGACTGAACGATAGTAGGTGGCGCAACCCATAAGTTGAAGCCAAGTCCCTACCCCCCTTGTATTACTTCGAAGTCCAACCTCCGAGTCTCTAACCTCCAAAGTTCCGGGTAACATCCATGAACTTAACAGTATATTCAAACTCACTACCTTTATCATTCATGCCTCCCCAAGCTGTTACCAGAAGCATGGCCCAAGCTGGTCTCCCTTCATTCAATGAACCTTTGCCACGGGCTAGTCACACCTCCATCAAAGAAATCCAGCATCCCGACGAGGCACACCACATACCTCACCAATCCCTGACCAACCCTTTCGACCGAGAACAAGACAACTTGGACGATGGAGTTGAACCCCCGAACTTAGCTGAAGCCATCACTATGCTGGCTAAGAACCTCTCAGCCCCCAAGGCATCCTCCATCCGGATGAAAGTCCGAAAACCAGAACCCTATGATGGAGCTGATACTTGCAAGCTACAACCTTTTTTTCTAATTCAGTGTTATCTGAAGTTCTGTGACAGACCAGAAGCTTTCTCCAACAATACCACCAAAATAACCTACACATTGTTGTACCTCAAGGGGACAGCACTCGACTGGTTTGAATCGGGAATAATCTCCCGTAACCAACCAACTTGGCTCTCCGACTGGGCCAAGTACAAGTCCAAACTCCAAACCAACTTCGGACCTCACAACCCTGAAGCTGAAGCCAAGGTTGAACTCAAACCTCCAAATGCACAACAACCAACAAGTCACCAAATATCTTGTCGACTTCAACTGACACACCACTAGAGTCCAATGGGGTGACGCCACCTTATGCCAACAACTCGACAATGGACTCCCAGCTCAAATCAAGGATGAAGTCTCTCAAATGGGCAAGCCTGATACCCTTGCTTCACTCCAAACTATGGTACAAACCATTGATGCCTGCTATTGGGAGCGGTGTTCCAAAATTACTCGGGAAGCCGCAACCACCAAGTCTAATGACCGACCCAACAAAGGGAAGGCCACCGCAAACACCACTCTGAATACCAACAAGAGGCCTCCAAACACTCCGAAGGCAGGAAGCTCCAGTAATCAATCTGAGCCTCCGGATCCTCCAGACAGCCATGACGAACTCCTGACCTCACCTTGAAGCTTGGTAAGGACAACAAGTTGACGACTCAAGAATGACAATGCTGTCTCAACAACAACCTGTGTCTGTTCTGTGGAAGAACTGGACATATGGCCAAGGAATGCTCTCAAGCATCTGCAACTACTGCAAAGGCACGTGCTGCTTCCACTGCCAAGGCCACCAAGAAGACGACCTCCAACACTAAGTCTGTGCCAGAGTCAAAAAATTCTTAAGCAGCCCTCTGAACCTCATGCCAAAGGAGGACTGCATTGTAACTCCCAGTATGACCCCAGTAGTTCGACTCAACACATCCACTCTTTTTAGTCCAAACTCCTTGACACTTCACCTAACCTCTGACCTCATTCCAGACACTCTGTTTTCGACCCTTGTTGACTCCAGCTCAACACACAGTTTCCTCAAATCCGCCTTCATCTCGGAACACAAACTCTGAACATATGACATCACTCCGATTCCGCTCTGACTCTTTGACGGTACAACCAATAACATCATCCATCAAGCTGTCAACCTTCCGATCCATTTTCCTTCTGGGGAACAACACTCCATGACATTCTATATCACTTTGTTAGATTCCAGCTGTTCCACAGTACTAGGACACAACTGGCTCACCCACTTCAATCCGTTGATTGACTGGGCTTTGGGCAGTATCTCATTCCATGCTTCATTACAGGCTGAATCTTTGGTACCAATAGAGACAGTAGCTCCAGCTCCGATCTCATCTAAAACTTCAACCCCACTTGTTGCTCTGAAGATCACTATGATCAGTGCAGCAGCATTTGCCTGCATATCCAGAATGGAAGACACGCAAACATTCCAGCTCCTTGTCTCTAGACTGGACAAGCTCAACTCAGACAAAACTCTGGTTGATATGAGTGGCATCCCGGAAGAGTACCATGAATACACGGATGTCTTCAGCAAGGCCAAAGCCAACAAGCTTGCATCCCATCGGCCTTATGATCTCAAGATTGAACTGGAAGAAGGGATGACCCCACCATTTGGTCCGATCTACTCCCTCTCCCAGAAAGAACTCGAGACCCTCCAAGAATACCTGGAAGAACATCTAACCCAGGATTTCATCTGCTCCACTCAGTCCCCATGCGGTGCTCCAGTAGTCTTCACCAAGAACAAGGATGGTTTGCTCCACCTATGTGTCAACTTCCAAGGCCTCAACCGAATCACCAAGAAGGACCAATACCCCTGACCTCGCATCTCCGATCTTCTAGATACACCACACAAAGCCCGTATCTATACTAAGCTCGACCTCTGACATGCCTACCACCTCGTCTGAATCCACAAGGGTGACAAATGGAAAACCACATTCCAAACTCAATATGGATCATTCAAATGGTATGTTATGCCTTGTGGACTTACCAATGGACCTGCTGCTTTCCAACGTTTTATGAATGACATCTTTGCTGACATGTTGAATGTATGCATTCTAGTATACCTGGACGACATCCTCATCTACTCTGGTGACCCGGAACAGCACCAAAAGCATGTCTGAGAAGTACTCCAAAGGCTCCATCAGCACAACCTGTACACCCAAGCTGACAAGTGCCTTTTTCATACAGACACCGTTGAATACCTTGGATACATTATGTCTCTGAACAGACTCACAATGGACACCGTGAAGGTGCAATTTATCCAAGATTGGCCCAAACCGAGAAAGGTCAAGGACATCCAGTCCTTCCTTGGATTTACCAACTTCTATAGGTGTTTCATTTTCAACTATTCTGAACTAGTAGTTCCGCTGACATGTCTCACCCAGAAAGGTGCTCCATGGGTCTTCTCTGAAGAATGCCAAGAATCATTCAACGCACTCAAGAAGGCTTTCACCACCGCTCCAATCCTTCAGCATTGGATACCCAAAGCTCCTCTTATCCTCAAAACCAATGCCTCCGACTATACTCTTGCTGCCATCCTCTCAATAACGTCTCCAGATGACAATGAAGTACATCTGATTGTATTCCACTCTCGGACCTTTTCCTCCACAGAATGGAACTACAATATCCATGATAAGGAACTAATGGCAATCTTCAAAGCATTTAAAGTCTGGCAACACTACCTCAAAGGATCTCTGAATCCAATCGACGTTGTTACTGATCACAAGAACCTGGAATACTTTTCAATGACAAAGCTCCTCACACAATGACAAGTCCGATGGTCTGAATACCTGTCTCAATTCAACATGGTTATACGATTCCTCCCCGGATGTCTTGGAACCAAACCCAACACTCTAACTAGACAATGGGATGTCTACCTTAAAGAGGGGGAAAGTGATTACGCAGCCATCAATCCACACAACCTCTGACCGGTATTCACCTCTGAACAACTCATCTCATCACTCCAAGCTACGTCACTCTGCGCCCCTGTACTCCACGCAGCCATCACTATGGATATCAATCAACTCTACTCTGATATCCAAACCTCTGTTGTAAGAGAGCTACGCTCTCTAGTTGGAGATTATAGGTTTTTCTTCTATCTGAGTTTTATTACATATGGTGCCACTCCTATTGTTCTCAGAGTACATAGTGTGGTCCATAGTATTAGATAATACAGACTCACCTTTTCCACTCACTATCAGCTGTATCAGTATTTCTGCGCAGTTTGTCACTCTCAGTGAGGTTTTGCTCCTTGCACCATCAACTCTGATCTGACCTTAGCAGACCACCTAAGCAACCTGATAGGATGATGGACCCTCAATCCCAAAGGACATCTCCTACTAGACAACTGGATCTGTGTACCAGACAGCAATGATCTCCAACTATGTTAGATCCCTGAGATCTAACACTGAAGCTCCGAACCTTCGGACCTCCAAACTCCAAAGTAACTATTATGTTCTGCTTTAGTTCTTGTTGTTTACCTATTAAAGTATAATTCTCACCCACAACCCAAAGTAGAATACTTGTATCTCACTCGTTCCAAACCTCCGAACCTATTCCAAACTCCGCTTGTTATATGCCTCTTATATCCTTCTTGTTATGCATTCTTAGGATACAATTAGTTCACAAGGTATTAATAGTCCTCCAATCTTGTATCCAGTTCTTTAGTTCGAATATCAACTTATTTCCTTGTTACCACCTCCAGTCTTCTCACATCACTATTCCTGTAGTTAGATACTATTAGTGATAACTCCGAATCCAAATCTCCGGACCACCTCCGATACCCCGATCTCCGAAATTAGGGACTGAATGATAGTAGGCGGCGCAACCCATAAGTTGAAGCCAAGTCCCTACCCCCTTGTATTGCTTCAAAGCCCAACCTCCGAGTCTCCGACCTCCGAAGTTCCGGGTAACGTCCATGAACTTAACAGACTACGAGTACTATAGTACAAGCACAATCATCCAATCTCTGGACACTTCAGACAGAACCAAACTTTGGAGCTGGTCCAACAAGACTATGTCTGGCCTGAACTCTGAACTTCCATTAAGTCCTATGTTAAGTCCTGCACTACATGTATGCGCTCAAAGTCACAGAGACACTGTCCGTATGGCTTGTTAAAGCAACTCCCCATTCCAGAACAGCCTTGAAACTCTATCTCCATGGATTTCATCAAGAAGCTTCCTCCTTCCTCCAGATATGACACCATCCTCATTATTGTTGATTGGCTCTCCAAGCAGTCAATCTTCATTCCGACCTTTGATACGACCACTGCTCCGATCCTAGCCAAGCTATTCATCCTCCATGTCTTCTCTAAGCATGGAGTCCCCTTGCACATGACCTCCGACCGAGGCTCGGAGTTCATGTCCTCCTTCTTCCGATCTCTCAGAAAGGCTCTAGACATGAAGCTCCACTTCACATCAGGATACCACCCCAAAGGCAATGGACAGACTGAACACATGAATCAATCCCTTGAACAGTACCTCCGAATCTACTGCAACTACCAGCAAAACAACTGGTCCGATCTCCTTCTGATCGCAGAATTCGTGTACAACAACTCTCCGAATGCCACCACCGGCATATCACCTTTCTTCACCAACAAGGGTCACCACCCAAACATCTCCATACACCTGGAGTGAGACCTCGCTTCCACCAAAGCAAGAGGCTTCACTGTGGACCTTGATGAGCTACACCAACACCTTCAAACCACTATCTCCAAAGCACAGAAATGGTACTCCACCTCTGCAGACCAACACTAAACCTCACCTCCAAACTTCCAAGTAGGTGACAAGGTCTTCGTCCAGTCCAACCTTAGCCGAACTACGAGGCCATCGAAGAAGCTTTCAGACAAGTTCTTAGGCCCCTTTGAGATCATAGCTCAAGTTGGATCTGCATCCTTTACACTCCAGCTTCTGGACAGCATGCGATCCATCCACCCAGTGTTCCATGTCTCAATGCTTGAAGCCACAACTCCAAACAAGTTCCCAAACCAATCTCCAACACCAGACCCTCTGATCATCATCAATAGAGAACCCAAGTATGAGATCTCCAAGATTTTGGACTCTAAGATAGACAAACGATGCAAGTGCAAGTTGCTGTACTTGGTCAAATGGGCTGGATATGAAGGAACAGATGAGGAAACCTCCTGGCTTCCAGCCTCCGAGCTCAGACATGCCTCAGAAGTCACTTCAGACTTTCACCAAGCATATCCTCTTAAGCCCAGACATTTACCACTTTCTGACTCTTAAGGTTCACGCAGTTCTAAGAAAATCAAGTCATCATTAAACCTATCTACTGCAAAGTTTCCTCCCTGTCCAAAATCTCCATATTCACTGACCCCTCCAAGTCATCCAATGCTCCAGGCTCCGAACCCCTCTTATCTTGGAGGACTTCATCATCCAAGTCCCTCAGCTCCCTCTCCCAGTCCTCCGATGCTGACTCCAACTCCACGTCCACATCTGAGTCCAAATCTTTCCACATAAGGTCCATGATCGCCATGTAAATCCCCTCCAACCTCCACCTGTTCTTTGCCTCCTCCTTCCAGAGGCCCTGTATCTCGCCAGCGATAAGGGTAAGGGACTTTACAAGTCCCTTCTCGAACTCCGACATCTTCAGAGTTCCCTTGGACTTTTCCAGTCTGGGGACGACAACCTCCACTCTGGTCTTCTTGGACGGTTGTCCTCCGACGTCCGCCTCCAATCGCCCACACTTCCACAGAGTCGTGGACTCTGCTCCGATGACGCATTGGACCTTTCAGTCCTGACACACCTGGCATGACATTCCTAAGGGCAGGTTAGCGCAAATCCAAGTGGGATCACTAGTCACTTACCTTTTCTGCTGTCCTCCCACTTGCACTCCACCCCCCTCTTCCTGCAGTTGTTGCAGACCTGAAGGTCCACTGCTTTTCCTTTGTCTGGAGCTGGCATCCAGACCCCCAAACCTCCGGTCCTCAGGGCACTAGGACCGACCTCCATATGTCCCAGACCTTCCTTGGACCTCCGATGTTCCTCTTCCCACATCACCCACCTCCTTTTTTCTTCCACTGCTCACCTCTTCCAAAGTGCCTCATTAAAGGCCACCTACTTTTATGCTCCTCCTCTTCGAGCCTCTTCTTTTCTGCCTCTGCAGCTATCCGCTCCTCCTCCGCCTTCTTCTGAGCCTCCTCAGCCCTCCACTCCCTTTCCACCTCCGCCTTTCTCCGCTCCTCCTCTTCGGCCTTCTTCTTGGCCTCCTCCTCCACTACCCTGGCCTCTTTGGCCTGGGCTTGCTCAAGCTCCTTCTGGAGCTCTGCTACCCTGCATGTGATTTTGGAGGACAGTGTGGGTTGTTCAACATTTTTTAGAGTCATGGGTGGTTGTGGTTTCAGAAAAGAACCTTTTTGCTGAGTCCTTCTGGCTCCTTTACTTCTTATACTGATTTTTGGATCTCCAATTTATATTCCCATGATTATGTCCATGGGCCTCATGGGCTCAGCCCTTAAAGGGGGGATACTGTTAGATCCCTGAGATCTAACACCAAGACTCCAAACCTTCAGACCTCCAAACTCCAAAGTAACTATTATATTCCATTTTTAGTTCTTGTTGTTTGCCTCTTAAAGTATAATTCTCATTCACAACCCAAAGTAGAATACTTATACCTCACTTGATCCGAACCTCTGACCCTATTCCAAACTCTGATTATTTGACTCTTATATCCTTCTTGTTCTATGTTTATGTCTTTCTTGTTACACATTCTTAGGATACAATTAGGATACAAGGTATTAATAGTCCTCCAATCTTATATCCATTCTTTAGTTCAAATATCGACTTATTTCTTTGTTACCAACCTCCAGTCTTCTCACATCACTATCTCCGTAGTTAGATACTACTAGTGATACTTCTGAGTTTGAACCTCCAAGTAACCTCCAAACCTCCAATCTCCGAAATTAGGGACTGAACGATAGTAGGTGGCGCAACCCATAAGTCAAAGCCAAGTCCCTACCCCCCTGCTTTGAAGTCCAACCTCTAAGTCTCCGACCTCTGAGGTTCTGGGTAACGTCCATGAACTTAACAAATGGTTAGTTATGCCTTTTGGCCTCACTAATGGACTTGCTGCCTTTCAGAGGTTCATGAATGACATCTTTGCCAACATGCTCAATGTATATATGGTGATTTACTTGAACAACATACTCATCTACTCCAATGACTCATCCTCACACAAGCTTCACGTCAAGGAAGTACTTTGGCAACTTTGGAAACATGGCCTATTCATCTGAGAGGACAAATGTGAATTTCAGCAAACTATGGTTGAATTCCTTAGCCACATCCTCTCGCCCAAAGGCCTTACTATGGATGAAGCCAAGGTTAAAGTTATCCAAGATTGGCCCAAACCTCAGAAGGTCCATGACATCCAGTTCTTCCTCAGCTTTGCCAACTTCTACTGACACTTCATTCACAACTACTCTACCATTACCATACCCCTCACAAGGCTTACTTGCAAGGGTACCCCTTGGAACTCCAGCAAGGACTGCCAATGTTCCTTCAAGATGCTAAAAAAAGACTTTCACTACTGCTCCTATATTGACCCATTGGATTCCTGATCAACCCCTGATAGTGGAAACAGATGCCTCTGACTACACTCTTGTAGCAATACTCTCACTCCAAACCTTGGAAGGCAAGGTTCACCCAATCATTTTCCATTCCTGAACTTTCACTTTGATGAGCTTAACTATGACATTCATGATAAGGAACTCATGGTCATATTTGAAACTTTCCAGTGGTGGCAATACTACTTGGAAGGCTTGGCCAACCATTAACCCTCAAATCTTATGGCCAGTGTTTACTCAACACCAGCTGGCTTTGTCCCTTTGAGCTACTAATCTAGCCCCTACTGTCTTGCAAGCAGCCACCTTACTCAACACTGAGAAGATCTGAACTGACATCCTCGCAACCCCCGCTTCAGATGCAGTAGCCAAGTTACATCTCAGGTCAACCTCAGACCTGAGATGGACTACCAACTCCAAGAGTTTGCTTTTACTTGACAACTGAACTTAAGTTCCTGAGGCTTTAGACTTACAACTTTGCATACTGCAATACAAGCACAACCACCCACTCTTGGGTCACTTCAGGGTCAACAAGACCTTGGAACTGATTCAACAAGACCTTGGAACTGATTCAACAAGACCTTGGAACTGATTCAACAAGACCTTGGAACTGATTCAACAAGACCTTGGAACTGATTCAACAAGACCTTGGAACTGATTCAACAAGACTATGCTTGGCCAGGGATTAGATCCTTTGTTAAGAAGTATTGCAAGACATGCACCACTTGTATGTGCAGCAAGCCTTGACATCACAAGCCTTACGGCTTACTCAAACAATTGCCTGTGCCCGAGGAACCTTGGCATTCCATTTCCATGGACTTCATTGAGCAGCTACCCACTTCATCCAGCTTCACTGCTTTCCTAGTGATCATTAATCATTTCACTAAGCAGGTTATATTCATCCCTACTACTGACACCATAACCTTGCAAGAGCTTGCTCAACTTTTCATCCTCCATGTCTTCTCCAAGCACAGAGTCCCTGAGCATGTAACCTCAGACAGGGGTTCCAAGTTCGTCTCACATTTCTGGCAATCCTTAGGTAAGGCCCTGGATATGAGGTTGCACTTCACCTCAGGTTATCACCCCAAGGGTGATGGACAGACCAAGTGTGCTAATCAAATACTAGAACAGTACCCTCCAAGTCTACTGCAACTATCAACGCTACCTTAAGAGAGTCATAGTTACTCCCGCCGTTTACCCGCGCTTGGTTGAATTTCTTCACTTT
>QFFB01005359.1:0-12158 GCA_003316465.1 Ramaria cf. rubripermanens
AAAACGATCTTGATTATATATTATGCTTGATTCTGAGGGTATGATGCATATATGCACCCAACAGCTAGGGAGATCAACATAATTCGCTGAACTCAAGATGTGAAAATCAGCAGTCATAACACTATCACACCATCAGCTGATAACAGCCTCACAGAGATACCAACTGAATCAGTTGGACCTGCACCTGGCATGAATGTCATAAGTATGCAAGGGACTATCACCAAGTGTGAATATGGCCAACTTGATGATGTCAGGGGACTAACTCTAGGTAGTCTCTCCTCCTTTATTTCCTCCTTTATTTTCCCTTTCACTTCCTATGTCCACTTCCCCTTGGTTGCATTTCCCTGATTGCTGTTACTGTCACAGTCACCCTAGCTATATAGGTAGTTGCTTAGATAAGGAATCTCCAGCCTTTTCTCTTCTGGACCTCCCTCACCAGAGTCTTGTGTGATATCCACAGACTCTTGAGGTTGCCCTTACAGATGAGATGACTCCATAGACTAGGCAACTACATCCAAGAAAATAGAGATAACTATTTACTGAATTTATATAAAACATTTATGGGACACCTTCTGTTGTGATAAAATGGAGTAAAATATTGTGAAGTCCTCATTTTGATATTATTCTTCTCTCTCAGTCCCAGAAGGCTAGGAGGAATATTTTAAGATTTTTGTTTATTATATTTAGAGAAGAAAACTATGAAACAACAATTACTGTTATCTCGGCCTGCACATGTGAGTCATAGATGTGCCATGGCATAGTACCATTATTGTTGAGCCCAGCCATCTCAAGTGATATTCCTGCTGCTACTACATATATGCCCCATTACATCATCCAGGTAAGTACAAGGCTTTCCAGCACTGGCACAAGGCTGGGGATGAACCAGGCATTGTTCAACTCCTAGATGGCACAGGCTTACTGTAATCTGTGAAGTAATGTGAGGTTGAATTGTTGGGAGCTTCTATGTGATAGGGGGAAGTGCTGGGGGTGGCTGTCAGGATTGCCATTTTTTCAGGATATTACTGAACAATCACGTCACCCATAATCCCTTCCATTACCAAAATATCCTATCATGCCACCTTCATGCACAGATCACCCCTACTCTATTCACTGTTTGCTGAATTGCACATTCACCAAGTGTTTATGCTGCTCCATCATTATTCATGCATCCTCCATCAATCCTGCATAATGCAGGGTCATCATATAGAAGCATAGGCAGCATATTCCCACTAGGTCACCCCAGCTGATCCCATCATGAGCCTTGCTGCATACAGGTATATATTACCCCTTTATCCATGCTGCAGTGAAAGAAGTCAGTCTGCCACACCTATGCTCTCCCTCATTTGCTCCCCCCTGCATCCCTCGTTTACTATAAGTACTTGCTTTTGCATGCATACACCCTAGTTCAATTATCAGATGTCTACCTTGTTATTCGACCTCTTACTTGTAGAAAAAACCCTAGTAAACTATCCACTGCAACATTGGTAGTTTTACTTATCAGTGAGCCTGAACCTTTGATCTTATTCACTATGCCCCCCTCAGGGCATTGCCAAGACCACTATTCGCAACACTTCACAGGAGTGTTTGTAATGGTGAAAGGAACACCTGAACTGGGGTGGCCTTTCCTTGAGAATGTGCACTGTTCATTGCATACTCCTCTTGGGTTATTCACTATGACTGTAGGCCCATGTTGGAAATACACTGATGTTACATCTTTACCCCAAAATCCAATCTTGATGGTATAATTGAAATAACACCTACAGTCAACAATGTTATGAATATAAATTAAATAAGAAGATATAAATGAATCATACATTAACAATGATGCTGATGGATCCCAGCATTCTATCACCAGGATATTACCTGTAGATGACCTTACCATGATCTTCATTGATTCCTACCCCTATCCCATTCAACACCCATCACCGAGGCTGCACATATGCAGGACCAAGCCCATGACATCATATCCATCACTATCCTGGCACATGGATCCATCATGTGCCAAATGTACTTTTGATGACATCAAAGATCAGGTCCAATGCCGATTGATCTACCCTGCACATACAAGCATCATATAGATGCCTCATATCTAATATTAGATACATGTCATCTTGAGACGTCCCTACATTGCCGTTGCTGCATGTAGGACTGTCAACACATGTTTTGCTTCTATGTCAGTGTCAACTTATGCTTTATATTCACTACATCCAGTGTCATGGCCCCCATCCTATGTAATTAGTCTTTTGTTCGTTACTTTCTGTACCTCCATCCCTCCCATCGCATTACATAAGCGACCGGAGAAATATTGTTCACACCAGTCAGAACTAGTTAAATACTTCAAATCATGTATGATAATTTCAGTAGTAATAACACTCACCTCACACAAATATTCCAAAGATCTTTGTTAAAGTAGTTACTAAGATAAATTGCATATATTGTGATTATCTTGAAATCTTCTCTTATATCAAACCTCTATTTGATTTAGCTTCACTTGAAGCTTGAATTATACTTCCTCGTCATATAAACAAAATCATATATCACAAGAAACAAAAGCATAGTTGTCTATTAGTTATACTATTTACTCAACAAAAGAGCAACAACCTGTTGTGCATAGGACATGGTCCACTGGCCCAGCAGCAACCCCTATGACATTAACTCATCACTCCACTTTGGTGACCCTCCCATCTCAACCCACAGTATTGCTGGTGGTAGTAAGATCCATATCTGCTCAAAACACATTTGTGGTAACTTTGCAGCCATACAATGACACTGATCCCTTGGGGAGATACTACTTGGAACAACATTGCCTCTGCTCTGAAGCATGCTTATGAACCCTTCCCACACAGATTACTCCTTTGCACCCCATCCCCAAACATGTGTCTCTGACACAGTTTGACCTGTGTTGTGAACTAACACTGGGGGAACAATACTTTTCGCCACCTCATTATGTATCCACAGTAGTGCCAAAGCCCAGAGAGCAGTCATTCATGGAACCACTGCAAAAGTTACTCAACCCACACAGTCCCAACATTTGGGCCAATCTGAATTTGCACAACCTCATATGCTAGGGGTAGAGCACAACACTACCCCCAGGGGATTGGGTGTATCCTCTAATACCCCAAACTCATTCCTTGATGTACACTATTTGCAGCGACCTTTAACTCACCATGCACCACCACATCTCAGACCAGACCAGCATCATCAAACTCCAGTCTATGAAAGGTTATCATTGGTGATGCCCCATGCTAATCATTCTTATCATTCTTTGCCAAGCTATCACAGTACTGATGATTTATTCCTATGAGAACAATATCCATTACCACCTGCTAGAGACTATCCTGAGCAACAGGCACCTTTTGCAAATCCAGGTCATTATGCTGACCCTTTTTATGGTAGATAGCATCACTATGCCTACCCACCTTTTGCTTGTCCAACAGCCAATGCTATTAACTTTGCAGGTTACATCCCTCATGAACACTATGTTGCTCAACCACCAGTGCCCAGGCCTCCTCTCGGAGCCTTCCCACCACATTTCGCTGGTCCACACCACCACTAGTCTCCACCAACTTCTGGTTGACAATCATCAACTCCAGGTGGATCGCTGGGCCCACCACCCAGTGGCCCACCTTTTCCTTACCCAGCTGGGCCCCCAGGGCTGCCTCCTCCACCTCCAGGGGGGTGACCTTGGCCTCAACAGGGTTTCCCATAGTATCCCTATTATCCCTATCCCATGCCTTATGCCCAGGGAGTGCCTGACAGTGATTCAGATGCAGCAAAACCTGATAAATTTACAGGAAAGGAGCCTCACCTATTGTGCACATTCATTGTGAGCTGTGTTATGGTACTGTATTTGACAACAAGCCATGAAAGTTTCAGAATGAGTGCCAGTGAGTCTCTTATGCAGCATCCTACCTCAGCAATATTGCACTCATGTGGTGGCAACCCTTCCTTACCATTGTCCCCAAACCTGCTATTTGGAACAGTTGGCCTATTTTTGTCACTGAACTCAATACACTGTTCGGCTGGGCTGATGTTATCCAGGTGTCCAAGTGAGCAATTTGCAAGCTCAAGATGCTTGACACCCATCATGTTAATCGTCATATGACCAATCTCACTGAGTTATCTTCTTACGTGCAGTGGAATGATGCCACTTTATATGAGGCCTTTTATCATAGCCTTGCTGAGCATATCAAAGACCACATGCTTGCCATCAAACATCCAGGGACCCTCAATGAGCTTAAATGTCAGGCTCTCTGAATTGACAACCTATACTGGGAACAATAGGGTGAAAAACAGACTACTACCTCTGTTCACCCACCAGCTTCCAAATCTGCCACTAACCCACATGTAAATACTTGTGTTAACACCATATCTGCAGTGAAAGCTAGCAAGAGGAAGGACTTGACTGGCATCCTTGATGCCAATGGTCATCTAACTGAAGCTGAAAAGGAATGTCACAAGGCAAAGGGCCTTTGCCCATACTGTGGGGAACTCCTGTAAGGGAGTGCCACTCCCTACATAGTGATTCCTTATTTTAAGCATACACAAGCACCCACAATAGTTTATATATAGGCTTGTATCTAGCTTACAAATAACTAGAGAACCTGCTCTTGTGCACCTCTCATTAGGTTTACTGTTTGTATCCACAACAGATAGCCTTCTTACACTCCCTACCTGACACACTGAGGAGTGTCGGTACTAGGAACCAGCTCCCACCACAGGATGGGCAACCTTCACCCTGGAAGGCAAGCCACAGTTGGCAATGCTGGAGGACACTAGCAAAGATTCTCACAGCTCCTCTTCAGAAAATTAGTTTGTGACTCCCTGACTGTGTACACAATGGGTTACTTAGAATTTCTCTACACTCCATCTCCCTTATGTCCTGAATCAGAACTGAATCTCTTTGCTGCTCTCACCTCTCACTCTCAATTGTATTTCATCTTCCATATGCATATCTCTGGTCATCCTGACCCTGTCCCAACACTTATTGATTCCAGTGCCACATTCAATTTTATTGACATCTTATCTTTGTCCTGCCCCAGCTTCATCTCCATGCCATTACGCTTGCTGATTGCACTCTGTCTCTTTGATGGGAAGCCCACTACAAGTGGTTTTATTCACAAATATCTTGATATGGAGCTCACATTCTCTGACTTATCTTCACAGCATGTTTTTCTGCTCATGATGAAGCTACATCCTTTGGCACCGGTTGTACTTAGACTCACCTGGCTGTGTGCCATGAAACTCATCATTGAATGGGGCATCCTAACTATTACTTTTCCATTCAGCACTGCTTCTTGCTTCCACACATGACAGTCGCCATGGCCTGTATGTTGGTTGATTCGCTAACAATCTTTGATACTATCCCTGAACTCCAGACTGCATTGATGACTATAATGTTGTGATTTGGGGTTGGTTGTTATACGATAGGAAAATAAAATTCAGGCTTCAAGTGAAGCTGAATCGAGCAGAGGTTTGATATGAGAGAGAATTTCAAGTAAACTGCAATATATGCTAGTTTTATCTTGAATACTACTACAACTAAGAACTTCGAATTGTTATGAGTGAGTGTTATTACTACTACTATTCACAGCGCAAAAACTAGCTATTTATATGTAGAAAATCAATCGGGATGAATATTTCGAATACGGGTCACGTGACCTGGCGGTACGAGGATTGCATGTAGACACTCCTAAGTGTCATGTGGTAGTGAATGGGGAGTGGAGCGTAACTATGAACATGTGAGATATATGTGAAATGGAGGCTACATGTAGGAGAGCTGAGGTGTGTGCTCTGTGACAGGAATCGCGATGTATGCGCAGGGCGGGCTCGACGTGACGTGATCTAATTATGGAATGAATATGACCGAGCGCCGAGGCTGGATGCGGGGTAAGATTGTCTCCGATCAGTGATGTCACCACTGGGACATCAACACGTGCAGGTGCTTCATCGGTAGGATAGTGATGGATATGAGGTCATGGGCTCAATGTAGGGGATATGCGTGTTATGGGTCGAGGAATGTCTTGGGCGGTTCCTGTCCTTGAGCATGGGTCGTAAGGAGGGTATCTGATAGTAATATCCCAGGCATTCATTAGATGTTACGAGCGGGAGATGTTAATTTATTTTTAGATGTTTTTTGTAGTAACTTCTCTTCTTTATTTATAACATTTAATACTGTCAGTTCTTGATTCAAACATATCTCCACAATCCTTGAGTTACATCCTGAACACCATAAATGAATTACCCATGAACATCCCAGTCCCTGACCTGGGTTGTGCTTCACTTGAAACTCGCTCACTGCCTATAGCACAAAATACTGTGAATGGCCACATCAAGTCCCTAAATACTTTCCAATCTCCTATTCCACTCCTTTCTGTTTTCAAGCAGATGAGTGATGTGGAGGGTGGAACTTGCTCACTGCCTATAGCATGAAATATTGTGAACAGCCACATTGAGTCTCCTACTAAATCTCAACCTCCTATTCTGTTGTGATAAAAAGATGCTGTAATAAACATTGTGATGTCATTTTTTCTTTTATCCTTTTATTACCCCTTTTCTTTCTTTCTCTCAGTCATAAAAAGTTAGGAATAATGTTTAAAAAGGAGTCTTGTCTGTTATATTCAAGGAGGAAACCACGAGACAACACTCAGCCCACTCGCATGAGTCATAGACACGCTATGACATCACGAGTATGGACAGATGGGTAACGCATGTGATTACCCCACACATGCATCACCGATAATCGATCGGCCCGGTTACATGGCGAGCAGGCGCCTAAACCGCCAGAATAATAAAAATAAAACGGAAAGGGATGTTGTGGCTATAGAGGGTCATACAAGGATGACAATGATGCAGAATTTAAGATCAAGGAACACATCAAACATATCCAATAATCAGATTGCATATGGGATAGGAGAAGAAGGAGTGGCTTTTACATTATTATGTCAAAGAGACAGACATTTTTCTCTATTATCTTTTTTCACTTGTTATCAAAAATTATACTTCCAATCCCCCCATTCACTATTTTCTTCCCCCTGATGACTGATTATTTTCCAGATTTTTTCCACTATCCAAAACAAAAATCCAGCACTATTTGCTCCACAGATAGTACTATCTTTTCATCCCCTTAGTTACTAATTTTCCAGACCTCTGTCCCTATTGTTAGCATTCCCAAAATCACCCATGCACCTTCTTGTATAAATATCATGATATTCCTGTATGTTATTCTTTAGCCAGAATTATATCCCTCTTGATACACTTAGAAAAGCTCAGGGCATTCAGACTTGCCTTTCAAAAATTTCCTACTATCTTCTTCAACAAAATTCTACAATCTACAAGCCACCTACACTAGGTTATCTATCTACTTCCTTAATTCATCACCACACATCAAACCTCTCTTCTTTTATTTGATCCATCTTGACGCCGAAGGAACCCCTGAGCCAAATCTCTGGAACATCATCATATACCATCTCCGACCCCCGCACTACGTCACCTTCAGTTAATCAACGTGTGTGCCATATTCGGCATTACACTCATGAAGGAATCAAAAAAATCTTGAGTTATTTTCTTTTATCAAAAAATATAAAAAATACGTAGATATTAAAATATTCCACCCCTTTCTGTTTCCAAGCAGATTTGTGACATGGGAGGTGAATATCTATACATGCTGGAGTATGGTCCAAGCACACTTTCCGAGTCATCTCTTCTTCCATTGATTCTTGAATCCTCTACTTTGCTGGCTCAGATATCCAAGAAAATAGAAAATGAACCCATTCGGCCAAAAACAGCATCAAATGATACCTCACAAACTCTTCCCTCAAATTCACATTAGGTATCACCAACTATAGAGGACCCACTCCCATTGCATATTCACCACCCGACCCACCAGCAATGTGACCTGCACCCTAAATTAGCCTCATTGATGCTGGCTGCCACCTTCATGCTATTGATGAGGAGGGCAAAGATACATATGCCCTGAACATGCATCCTGCAGCCCTGGAACCCACTTTGCTGCATGCAGTGGGTAATGACCCTGCTCCAACCACTTTGCTCCATGAGAAACTGCTGCCTGAAGATGAACAGGAAGTGTTTAAAACAGTGGTTCCAGAGGATTATCATGACTTCTTTGATATCTTTTCACGTGCTGAAGCCAAATCTTTACCCCCACATTGCGCATACAATCACACAATTGATATCAAAAATGATGGCCAACCACTGCATGGACCCATCTACCCTCTCTCCAACCCAGAACTCCAAGCACTTTGTGACTACTTGGAAGACATGCTTGGCAAAGGGTTCATTCGCTCATCACAGTCCCCAGGAGGTGCACCTGTGGTATTCGCAGAAAAAGAAGGATGGGTCACTACAGATGTACATTGACTATCGAGGGTTGAATTGTATCATGTGAAAGAACAAGTACCGCATACCTCTCATTCCAAACCTTATTGACCAACTTAAAAGTGCAAATATCTACACCAAGTTCGATCTCTGTGCAGGATACAACAATGTTCACAAGGCAGTGGGCCAAGAGTGGAAGACAGCTTTTCACACTCACTATGGATCCTTTGAGTACCTTGTCATGCCATTTGGTCTCACAAATGCTCCTGCTACATTCCAAAACTTCATGAATGATATCTTTCAGGACATGGCTGATGTCTTTGTTGTGGTATATCTAGATGATATCCTCATCTTCTCAAAGAACAAAGCTGACCACCAAAAACATGTTCACCAGGTCCTCTCCAGGTTATGCTAAAACTATCTGTTTGTGAAGCCTGAGAAATGCCTCTTCCACTCAGATTGGGTTGAATTTCTGGGATTGATCATTTTGCCTGCTGGCATATCCATGAACAGCAAAAAAAACAAAAATGATCCAGAACCAGCTGCCACCCACAAATCTTAAGAAAGTTCAATCCTTCCTGGGCTCTTCTACCAAAGATTTATCATATAATTTTCAGACATTGTCATCCCACTGACACATTTGACTAGGAAGGATTCCCTATTCACCTGGGGTGCAACACATGTGGAAGCGTTTACTGCCTTGAAAAAGGCCTCTTTGCAGGCCCCTGTCCTGATCCATTTTGACCCAATAAAGATGCACTAACAGGAATAATACCAATTAGCCTGCACACAATGGTCCTTCTACATGGTTCATCTATAATGCAGTCATTTGTGGGCAAAGAGACTACTACTGTGGGTTGACTGGTATGGAGAATGAGTTGTACAACCTGTTCTTCTGGGGTATAATGCAGGTGACTTCCTGTGATGGTGACCTGGCTTCATGTGACTTATGACATAGACTTGTGACATGTGACATGTGACATATGCACAGCTATGTCCTGTGACAAAGCTTTGACTTGGTGCCCTAAACTTGGGACTTGACTTGACTTGAGCATAAGACTTATGTAAGAGAAACTTGACTTGAGAACTGAACTTGACTTGAATTTGTACAGAAAGAGCAAGCCCTTATATACACATCCCCAAGCTACAGTGATGTCATGCACTGTGATGGGTTGAGTCATGGTGAGAACACAAAGCACAAAAGGGGAAACAAAAATTACAATAGCAAAAGTAAGCAAGAATGTGTCAGATAGGGGTAAAGTATGGTGAATGAGTAATAAAAGATCTAAAAATAGAACAAATATGAGTTATAATGAGAAAAGACTAACTAAAATAGAAACAAAGTGAGTCATTCAGGAACAAAGTGAGTCATAACAAGAACACTATAAATATCCACCAATCATAGTTGTACAAATTGTCCACCAACTCTACGATGAGTCAGAGTATTAGTCATTGCAGTTGAGTCATGATAAAAGGGTGATGAATCAGCAACAGAAGTGGCTCCTAATTTTCTCCTTGATCCACTCCCATGATAGAATGTGAGGGGGGGATAGTTGTATATGGTCTCAAGGAGTTTTATATTGAAGGTTGAGACAGATTGACGTGAGAGGGTTTGTTGGGTAAGGAGCCTGAAAATCTGCCTTATATTCTTCCCTTCCTTCATTGTGAATGACCTTGCCCATATATCTAAGGAACGTGAATGGGTGTGTATTGTCTTGGAAAAATACAGAATCTCCTATGGCATATGATTCCAGAATATAAGGATGTGACTTCTTCATTGATAGCTGTGCTGCTTTTGGTGACTGGGGATAAAACATATGGTGTGGCTTGGCATGTCTTTTGTTGTGATTTGGGGTTTGTTTTTATACGATAGGAGAATATAATTCAGGCTTCAAGTGAAGCTGAATCAAGCAGAGGTTTGATATGAGAGAGAACTTCAAGTAAACTGCAGTATATGCTAGTTTTATCTTGACTACTACTTTAACTAAGAACTTTGAACTTGTTATGAGGTGAGTGTTATTACTCCTAGAATAATTGTACATGATTCGAACTATTTAACTACTTCTGACTGGCGTAACAAACATTTCTCGGGTTGCTTATGTAATACAATGGCAGGGATGGAAACACAGTAAGTAATGAACAAAAGACTAATTATATGGGCTGGGGGGGCATGACATAGGGGGTAGTGAATGTAAAGTATAAACTGAGACTGACATAGAAGAAACACATTTGTTACTCGTCCCACATGCAGCGACGGCGATGTAGAAACGTCTCGAGACAACATGCATCTATAATTGGATGCAAGGCGTCTATGTGAAGTATGTGTGTGTGGGGTAGATTGATCGGAATTGGACCTGATCTCTGATGTCATCGCAGGTACATTCGGCACGTGATGGTCCCACATGTCGGGATAGAGGCGCCGCTGCAATGTATATGTACATTGACATTGACAATCACATTGATGTTTTTTTGTGATGGATATGGTGTCACGGGCTCGGTCCTGCATACATTTGGTTTCAGTGACGGGTGAGGGATAGGGGTTGATATAGAATATAATGAGAACATCTGTAAATAATATCCCGGTGTTAGAACACCGGGAATCATCAGTAGCATCGTTAATAGGTGATTTATTTATATCTTTTATTTTCATTCATAACATCTTTGAACATCTTCTGAATTGAGTGACCACCATGATAATGAGGGTGATGTTGGAGACTTGAAGGTCTGAAGGGGAATAAGGTCTGAAGCTGTGCTGGTGATTGGCATGGGGATAATGAACTGATAAATTGATGGGTATGGCTGCATTGTTGGGCTGGGCTGAACTGAAATGATGGAATAGGCTGAGATGAAATAGACATGTGTGTGGAGCTTGGAGTTTTTAAAGATCCTTGTGGAGTTGAAGCTATTGGATATGTGTCATTCGATTTTCCTTCACCAAACAACCCCATTGTCATTGAGACCAATGCCTCTGATTATGAAATTGCAGCAATTCTGTCCAGATCACCCCTGCTGATGGGGATATCCACCCAGTAGCCTTCTTTTTGCATGGCATGGCACCTGCAGAAATGAACTATGAAATCTATGACAAAGAGCTCCTTGCCATCTTTCCAGTGTTCAAACAGTGGCAAAACTATCTCAAGGGGGCATCACATGTGATCCTTGTCCTCTCTGACCATAAAAACCCTCAAGTATTTTGCAACAACGAAACAGCTGACCCACAGACAGGTTCAATGCTCTGAACATTTGTCAGGATTCAACTACATCATTTGCTACTGTGCTGGAAGACTTGGCACCAAGCCTGACACTTTGACCCATTGAGGTGACATGTACCCTAAAGGGGGAGATGGTGCTTATGCATTAGCAAATCCACACAACTTCCAATCAATGTTCAAGGCTGGGCAACTTATTCACGCTGTCCTCCTTGACTCTGCATCATTGCTCACATCTATCCAACAGGGGCAGTTGACTGACCCCATGTCCCTGACCTAGATCATTTGTCTTTGGATGGGTGAATATGTTCAGTCCTCTGTGAATTCCAAACCAGACCCTTGGTTGTTAGGTGAGGATCGTAAGACACTCTTGTACAGAGTGAACATATGTTCCCAATCACAAGGACATTCAGCTAGACCTCCTGTGTTTGCTGCATGACCATCAGCTTGCAGGTCATCCCGGAATCAGTAAAATGATGAAGAGTATTCACTGACAGTACCACTGGCTGAAAATGGTGCATTTCATGATGACTTACATTTGGTCATGTTCAAAGTGCCATCACACTAAGTCTATCCATCACACACCTTTCGGTCCTCTTCGGTTCCTTGTTA
>QFFB01005369.1:0-19010 GCA_003316465.1 Ramaria cf. rubripermanens
AGTGGGTTAATAGCCTTTTGAGTAATTGATCTTTCTTGGTCAATCAACGCCTGCAGATATTAACGTAACTCAGGGTAAGTTAATATACTACATTTGTTGAGTTGGAAAACTAGAAAAGCACAGAGAATAGTGAGATACTTGATCTGAGGAAGAGTTCAAGCATTGATCTATCTTTTCACATCTTGGGGATTATTGTAATCTTTAGTTCACTCAACCTACGGTCCTAAGACTCTAAGTAGCTTTCCCCTTAAAGTATCTGGACCCTTGAATGCCTGACATTCTTTGATCTTATTAAGTCATTGCACGAACCTAGAGCTACACGTGTTCAGTTCAATCTCTATTGCTACATTTCCTGTTGCAATACTGGTTACAATTGTTCACTGGAGTATAATTTCTTAATTGGGTTCTCCATTAAAATAGTTTCGACGCTTGTGTGTGCTTGTAAAGTCAAATCTTTTGATTGAACTTTATAATTGTGATTAACACCACAGTTTAGAGTTTAGTTCAATGGTTCCAAAACACCAATGCACTCGCCATGCACATGCACAGGTCCATGATGAGGACAAGCGGCTTACTGTGATACCTGAGAGTTATGGTTATCCTACTGGTGCTAGTTGGTTAGGGAACAAGATTCTCATTGATGTAAGTCCTGCTCCCTTCACCAAATGGTTATTTGCTGATCACTTGCATACAGGGTCAGTTACTCGACAACTGCCCACAATGTTTCCTTTGTGACAAGTATGCAAAGGAGTGCAATGGGCTGCCTGGCCTCACATGCATGCAGTGCTTGCATGACAAGGTGGGTTGCATTACAGTGGATGGTGAGTGTGCAAATAGGCCTGCAGGTATGCCGTGTCGCTTCCTACTGATGTTGCAATGTGTGTGATTATAGCTGGGAAGAAGGCCGAGGCTGCAAAAAAGGTGGCTGAGCGGGCAGAGCAGACGAAAGCAGCTAAGGCCAAGTCCCAGGCGAGTGGAAGCAAGACGATTGGGGGTTTGGAGTTGTCGTCTGCACAGGTGATTGGATGTGTGCTTTCATCTTGCAGTTTGCGATGCTGCGCTGACTGACTCGACTCTCCTAGGGAAGCGAAAAGCAGGTGATGATGGCAGACAGACTCCCCAAGAAGTGGCAGATGAAGCTGCGGGCGTGATGTGTGACATCCACATTCGGGTGGCACATTTAGGGACTCTTCACGAAGAAATGCTCCAGTGGCTCAACAATTTGTAGGTGGGAAGGGGGAGAACATGCACAAAATAAAAATAGGAGCAGATGTAGACACTTCTTGGTCATGATGAGGTCATGGACATAGAAATAGCGTGAGTAGCAGCAAAAATACTGTATCATATGGTGTGAGGAATGCGAATAAGAGAAATATGGTTCTAACTATGTGATTAAAAGAGATTAGAATGCAGGGTTTGTGTGATAGTGACAACCAGGCAACAAGGTGTTAACTACAAGAATGTGTATGAGACCTTACTAGACTGCTGGTTCGTGTGGATCTAGATTATGAAATTCGCAGCTTTTCCATGGTGCATTGGTGATGTTGGCCTTGATTCTCAGGTGGCATCCTCAGTCCCTGTATAGCCACCACCCGGTGCTCTAGTTGTTTTTGTTTTTGGCGAATATGGTTGTCCACGATTTTTGCTATTAGCAACTCCTCGGTTGAATCCTCCTGAATGGGAGGCGGAGGATTGTGGTCTCTTCCAGCAATTATGGATGTGGTTGTGGGTTCTAGGAGGGATACATGGAAGACTGGCTGGATCTGACGAAGCTCAAGTGGTAAGCCTAATCAATGTGTGTGCGAAGAGTTCTTAGCAGTAATGGGATACAGTTTTATTCGGCAAATACTCTTCATCTTTTTACTGATGCCAGGATGGCCCTCCAGCTGGTGGTCATGCAGCGAACACAGGAGGTCTAACCTAATGTCATGGTGATTGGGAACATATGTTCGCTCTTGGTACAAGAGTGTCTTGCAATCCTCGCCAAATGACCACAGGTCTGGTTTGGGATTGGCCGAGGAATGAACATATTCGCCTGCCCAAAGACGAGTGATCTGGGTCAGGGGCATGGGGTCGGTCAACTGCCCTAATGCATCAGCACCATCCCCCCCTTTGGGGTGCACGTCGCCTCGATGGGCCAAAGCATGAGGTTTAGTGCGAAGCCTACTGGTGCGATCGCAAATCATGTAGTTGAACCCTGAACAGTATTCAGACAATTGATGATGTGATGCCCCTGCGAGGGGGTTTCACCATTCTTCACATGCTGACATGATGACAAGGCACTCTTTGTTGTCGACTTTGCTGTTACTCTTTGTTGGTGGCGATGATGCCGATGGAAGTGAGTTTTCATTTACTGCTGTTTTTGACTGAATTGATTCTTTTTCTTTTTTCTTGGATAACTGAGCCAGCGAAGTAGAGGATTGAAGAGTTGTGGGCACTGATTATGTGATTATTTACATAATAATTTTACATCAGCAAGCTCAAATGGTACCCAGTGCTGGTCCAGCACTGCTACCCAGCCCAGACTACCACCTAACTTCCCTCAACCACCATCCACCAGCCACCCTCCTCACACCCTTTCAGGTAGGGTACAAATAGAATGGCTGTGTGAGAGTGAAAAAGAAAAACAATATGATAATCTGGGGATGGTACTGATCTGGGGATGTGGGGAATGGCATGATCTGGGGATAGAGTACTAATCTGGGTACAGTACTGATCCTGGTACAGTATGATCCTGGTATGGTATGATCCCAGTATGGTATGATCCCAGTACGGTAATGATCTGGGATATGGTAATAATCCTGGTATAGTACTGATTTGGGGATATAGCATGATCTGGGGATATGTAGACATGGGAGATACATAGACATGGGAGATACATGAACATGGGATATGTGAACACAGGGGATACATGGACATGGAAGATATGTGAACACAGGGGATACTTGGACATGGGGGATACTTGGACATGAGGGACACATGACCATGGGGGATACTTGGACATGAGGGACACATGACCATGGGGGATACTTGGAGATGGGGGATACATGACCATGAGAGATACATGGATGTGGGGGACATGTGGATGGATTCAAGTCTTATGCTCCAAAGTTATGTGACACTTGAAGGTAGAAGTATGGACTAAAGCCTGTCATGTGAGACAGAATGGCAATTATTTAGATATTATATACTAGGTAGCGGAGTGTACCTAGGTCACCCCAAACATAAGCAAAGTCTTCATATCTGGACTGACTGTGATATTAGTATGCTGGAACACTACTCATGTTAGATATGTTATATCAAATTTGCTAGGGGTCCACCCACTTAGTCAGTCAGTCCTGGAGTTTGTTGGAGGCATAGCAGGGCACACACATATATTGTTGGCTCCTGAACCATGTTGTGAATCCATATCTGGGGACCTTTTGTGAATACCTATGAGTAGTATATAATTATTCAATGTAACACACCTCTCTCTTCCAAAGTGCTGAATCCTGTCAAGACCTCAATGAAGGAGGACTATATAGTGACACAGGGGATACATGGACATGGGGGAAACTTGGACATGGGAGATGCATTGACAGTGGGGATATATTAACAGGGGGAATATGTGGACATGAGAGATACATGGACATGGGGGAAGCATGGACATGGGAGATGCATGGACACAGGGGAAACATGGACATGGGGGATATGTGGACATGGGGTATATGTGGACATGAAGGATATGTGAACATGGGGGATATGTGGATTTGGCGGATACGTGGACATGGGGGATATATGAACATGGAGGATACGTGGACATGGGGGATATATGAACATGGGGGATACGTGGACACGGGGAATATATGAACATGGGGGATACATTTGACTTACCACAAGGTGTTTGACTTAGTGAGATGCATTAAACTACCGATTGATTAAATGGGCAACACCCGCCGTGCAAAGCATGGGTACCAATACTTGTCAGTTCATATTATACACTATCCTGCATTAAGTAACCAACAAGCCATGGTTGAGCCACATAAAGGGAAAGGATAATAATAGTTAAGAAATAGGCCGGAGACTGACACCTACAAGTAGGCAGTAGGTGATGAAGTCAATGAAATTGTACAACTCCCCCCCCTTTTACTGTATTATATGTATGATAAAGTCTGGTGACCTGATAAGTCTCTGTTAATTGGACTTATGTTTGGTATTTGCATCTCCAAAAGATTGTTCTGATTACTTACTTGGTATTACATAAACTCATCTTCCTTGACTTAGTGGAAGCACAGGTGGGGGGATCAAACTTGCGCCGTAACATATCAATCAAATATATATAAGTAGGTGAAAACTGAGGCAATAAAGATAACTACACTATTTCATACTTATTGTTTATTGCATTCTGGTGCTATATTGTGTTCAGTGGCACGGTACAGTGTGCCTGGCACATTGATAGTAAGTACTTATAAGAATCAAAATGGTTTAATTAATTTAATACAATTCATTTATGACAAGATTACACGATGATGGGTTTACTAGGGAGCAGTCAACGAGTCTCCAGTCCAAAAAGAAGTCGTTTCCGAAGTTGTTTCTGAGGTGCGCAGCTCGGGGGTAAATGAGGTGGTATGGGGGAGGTAAGACAGCAGGGGCATGAAGAAAAAAAAACTGTCCTGCTGTCATAACTAGCTCCTCATCGTGACACAACATCCCATATTTCTGCCCAAATCCTGTCAGATGCTCCCCAGCTCCCTGCTCGATGCTCCTATTTCCTGCCATACCTTGCCATTCCATAGGTTTCGGCTTGAATAAATTATCATAATATTTTTTTAACTTATCTTGTTTGCCGCTATGGTATCCAGCCAGACAAACTCCCAGAAGGACGGTCAACATGAGCGGGTACGAGCTTACTTGAGATGGACTCTAACCTCGCGGTGCCTTGAAGACTTCAGTCTCCAAGGTGCGGATCCGTGAGTACGCAGTAGAGACATCAAGCGCATGTTAATGCCACACAGCACTCACCATCTCTTGGCTCAAGCTTGGCTGATGCTCCAGATTTGAAGAATGGGGTCATGATGATGATCAAGAGTGTGTGTCTTCACATAGCCACATAACTTCATCCTCATGTAGCGCAAGCTGGTCACAGAGCAATTCAATTTCTGCCTGTGCATGCTATGTGATGGCGATTGCCTCATCCTCTGTCTGGTGTTGGGCACTGAGCTTGCTCATAGCTGCGGCTGCTTCAGCTGCACCCGACTCAACTTCAGTCTTCCAACTGTCGTGGTCCTGCTCCTTCGCCAACATAGCAACGCGCTGCACTGAGCGCTCTTTCTCCAGCTTTGCTCCATGTTCTTGAGTGTCCTCCATGTCTCGGACCAGAGATCCATATCCTTCTTGCATCTCACCTTGATCTCGCCGATGTTTTTCATCGTCTTGTCGTCTCTCATCCTCAACCAATTCCAGCCTGACCTTAACTTTTTCTTTGGCTGCCACACTCTCTGTGACCCGCGCCTCGAGCTTTGCCACATTCATCTCCAAAGTGCACGCTTCTTTCTCTTATTGGTATTCAAGGACTGACATCCTGGGAGGACCCTATAGGAACTCAGGTCATCGAAAACCATCAAGGCCCTGTCACAAGTCTGGTTCATATTATTAATTTCTCTGAATATTTTGCCATCCAAGGGTTGCCAAGCCTTTAGCAGCACTTCCACATGCTGCCGCCAGGGCTCACAGCTAGGCTCCAAAACAATGACACCCATGTGCAGGAAACAATGCAGTGCAGGAACAATATTGCTGACCTGACAGTACATAGTTCAACTTGAAGATCAGAGAATAGTATGCGTAGAACACAGACATATATTCACGGTGCACGCACCAACTTTGGAATCGGAAGGTGCATCAATAGGAACATCACCACACAGTTTCCCTCTACCCTCTCCAGGTTAGTAATCCACAGCTCAATCTAATGGTGAACTGGTATATGAGAATAGTGCTGCACATCGCTGAAATAGGTATTCCCGGAAGTGCCACTTACTGTATCATAGTACCTATGTATGCGTTCAGGCTCGTCATTTAATACGATGCACATGAGCTCAAAGTAGAAAGAATACAGTGCCAGTTGGCCAACTGAAAAGCATGCAAGTTAGGTAACTGGCATACTCAACAACACACACGCACCGAACAACATACCCACCCACAGATACACTGATTCCACCAGCACAGGGCGTACCAGCCACTGGTCGCCCACCTCCGACACCTGCGCCGTCAAATTCAGAAAGGCCTTCAGCAGATCCACCATATGTCACAGATCCTGGCGCCCTGCGTGATCCAGTTGCACGTGAGCCACATCTCGTGAATAACGCTGTACAGCTCCAGCAGCAGCAAGGCCTTCCACAATGCAGCTGTAGCCCCACTGCCACCGTCCTCAGGCATGGCAGGCCCAGTGTTGTTGTCAGAGTTTTTGTCAGAGTCTTCATAGCAACATTCCTCATGGAACTGCTTGTCGGCGTCGTCTTGAGCCTGTGACATCATGACAAAAGGGTCTCTGCTTAGCCTGCACCATAATATGTAGGGCTTCACCATTGGCACAACATGATGAATCCTACAGAACAAAATGCGCACCGACTGTCTTTGAGGTGTGGAATTGCCAATGACGATGCTAGAGCGGTGTACACGACTGCGCGCAGAGCTACTGAGATGTTGCTCAGGACTGATATGACATTCCAAGGCCTGGGAGTAGGCGACAAGAAATAATCGAAAAGATACTCCTCACCAGTCCTTTTACAATATCCGACAGAAGCTCAAAGGGAAGGCATGTTCAGACCACTACAGGTCACGTGGCCTAAAACTGACTTGGTGAGTTAGTAATATATAAAGTACGCAAGGTGGTCTTGCAAGGTCTATATAAGTATAACGAGGAATTCATCCACGTTCACCATCGTCTCCTGTGAAAACAGCCGCTCCTCTCCATTGTCCCCGCCCATCACCTTGTTCACCTACACAACCCAATCGTGCTCAAACCCCACTACACGAGGGCCAAAGAGAGCGGGTGCACATACCTCGAGACTGATCATGCTCCCTACGCCAACGAAAGAGACTTTCACGGGGAAGGACGTATCTGCCTCCTCACCGCCCACACTGAACTCCATACTGCCCGACGTCTCCCTTGGTGTGCCGTCATCACCCGAGGAAGCCGAAACGAGGTCGATCAACCACTTGAGGGTTAGCATTCCGGGGTTCAACGACCGCTGACCTCTGTAGCCTGGCGTGACGGTTGGATACGAACCCGATCTAAGAGAAGATCAGCATACAAACACGAGAATTCGAGTGACATTCAACGTACAGTAAGGGGATGGCGATAACGACATCGTGGAGTGCAAGTTTCGTATTCTCAAGCTCGTACTCGATGTTTATCTCGCATGTCCCATCACCAATGCTCCTTTGTCCCGTCCAATGAGAAATGTCTACACAATAGCCAGTTTAGATGTGACCATTGTCCTTTGTGCTGCGTTCCCTTGTGAGTCGTGACGCATGTCCCCAGTCGCAGCGCTGCAATGGCACATGTCGTTGTGATAAGCAGGTGACCCTCAGAGAAGGTCGTCGGACGGTACGTGGACAGGCGAGTATCAAAGAGTGCTAGGCGGTGCAAGTGGCAAGCGATGATAATCTGTGTACCCTTCAAATATCAGCTATGCACCAAACACTCTGTAGTGCCAACCCCACCATTGCCAGCCTACCGTGCGTCCCCACTCTGGCCCGCACGCCACCCGCCCCACCTCCACCGTGCTTCTTTCCTCGCTGGCGTCAAAGTGGCCCGTCGGAGGCAGACATACGTCGGTTGAGGAGACGAGGCCCTGGGCTCTGTTGAGGAGAACGCGTCGCAGAAGCCAATGCACGCACGACGAGTGCTGACACACCAGGCGCATGCCAAAAAAGTGCGCCTAGGCGCATTCCGGGCGCACAAACAAATGCGGTCAGGCCGCATTCCAGGCGCATAAAAAAATGCATTCCAGGTGTCAGGCCATATGCCCAGCCGATCAGGATGCCGGGATACGGCAAGGGGGTCAGGCCATATATGGTTTTTCGGGTTTTTCCGACAAGCCTTTATCCTCATCCAACAATTGTCGTTTTAGTGAGCCTTTTTGCTAATCCCGGTCTGCCGTTCCATGTACTTTCGCGCAAGCGTTGCTTCAGTATGAAACTGCGTTGCGAGTGGATTCAGGGTAATGTTGTGAGCATATTCCCAGAGTTGGTTGAGAATGTTGGGAATTTGTAACCTTATATTCACGGCTATGTACTATGACGTTGTTATGACCTAAGGGTTAACAGTCCCTCATACTGCTGCGTACAGACGGAGTTCATTGCCCCCGGACTATACTCATTGAGAGTTGAACCCATTCATCCGATATGCACTGTACCCAACGCATCAATCATGCTCACGCATGGATGCTATTCGTGAGATTGTTTGTGCATGGGTCGGAAAAGTAAATATAAAATTGGTTTTGTGTGTTCCATGCCCCAACTTGATGCCGTATCACAAAACATGTAAAACGTATGTACTTGAGCTAATTGGTCTGCGCACCCACAGCCTGTAATAAGGAGAATGTTAGACCAGCTTTAGTTACACCATTCCACAATGCTTCCGCAACTCACCAAGCGCTTCAGATGCTCCATGAACACCTGCAAGCTAACATCATCTGTAAAGATCGCCTGCCCCGCGTCCGCAGGGCCGGAGCCATACATGCTGGTCGACATGTGTGTCGTGGAAGGGTTCAGCTTACTCAACAGAAAACGGGCCTGACTTCCACCCTGGTCACACACGACGTATCGGGGTATCGGGAAGCGGTCCGCGAATAAGTCCTGTATGGGGTTTATCAGCCAGTCAGCCAATGTCTGCTGAGAACAGATGGAATCCGCACCTGCGCGTCCTCCCCAGGCTTCTCAAGAAGCTCTTTGAGGTTTTCATATGCCTCTTGCTCGTGGTACCCCGCCTTGCGCCATTGCGCGATGGTCTCGCCATGGAAGATGAGGATGTGGAAGAACGTATCGAGGAGGAGGATAACGTCAGGTTTGATGGAGACGCTATCAAGTAGCACCGGCTGCGGTGCTGCCTGGTCGAACGTATACGACATGAGCGTTGGCTGGATCATGATCAGGGAGTTATTGACGTCTTCCTCGTTCAAGATGTGCCTACGGAACGGAAAGTTTACCCCACTGACTCTGATAACAAGCAAACATAATGACGTACCGATAAAATGCAGTCTCATCTGGACTGTTATTGAAGACTTGCAAGAACTGACTTCTCCGGAGATGGAACATGAACTGCGGATAAATGCTGAAGTTATCCGTGAGCCTAAAGCTTGTTGGGTCCTCCTTCCTATAATCTGCAAATTTCTGGCATAGTCGGATCAACATCCTGTCCAGCCATCTCAACACGTCCGGGCTGTCATCAATCTCGGCCTTGAAAACTGCGATTCGCGCCATCAAGACCGCCGCGACCTCCTGATCGAACGACTGTGCGATGCTCATGGACCCCGCTTCGGCGAAATTACGCGCGATCGTCGTAACCCGCAAACGCATTTGACCAGATGCGTGCTGATAGTGCGTCACAAACTGAATGAGGCCACGCGAACCCGCCTGCAACGGCTGTCCCGCTGGTGTAACGACTTCAAAGTAGACGGCAGCAGATGAGCGTGGTGTGAGACTGCATATTTTCCAGGCTGAGGTCTGCCCGATACCAATCTCTGTCTCTCCCACGCAACCCGACTTTTTGTTGGCAGAGATTGCGTGTCCGATAAGTCCGGAGACCTTGAGTTCCTTAGTGGTCTACGGCAGTAGCTATCAGCTTTTCGTTGAAAACTGAAGGAAAGGCCCCAACCTGGACATCAAAGGTGGCATTAAAACCCATCTGGAGATTCCCCTGCTCGTCTTTATCGAACACGCGTAGGAAGCTTTGTTTGAAGATTGCCGTGGCAAAGGAATCAGATAAAACGAGGACGCCATTTGTCGAGTTAGGCAAAGACTTCATCTCAAGCAAACCAACTTGATCTAGACAACCAGCGAATATATCCACAGAGTGGCCACTACTCGAAGCCCGCTTGGCAAGGTTCTCGTAGAACTACTGGGCGTTTGAGATTGGCTAAAACAAAATCCGTGTGATATACGTGCCTTGGTTGCCCGTTTAAAGTGCTTTACGCTGTCCCGGTCAATATCGTGATGGGACCGGATAGGCTCGCGAAGCTCGCTCCCTACGACCATGCCCGGTCCTTCAGTGGCTGGGCCGCCAGCAAACACCATAATTCGAGCGCCTGTGTTGGGGAATGTGGTCTGCAGCCCCATTTAAGTCCTACATCACAATGCACAGCGAAATGATACACACCTCTAACAAACCCACGGCTACACTGATCGCGACTCCAGTACACCTCAGTGCCCGCTTGTCACTCGCTACGGGCCAGGGATCTCGGGCCAACTGTTCCAAAATACCAGTGAGCTGGAATTCAATCTGCTGAACTGGGAGGAGGAATCTTGCTGGCCCAAAAGCCTGGGGCGGAAGCGGCTGGCCGGGTCTAGGAGCAGCACGGTTCTGGGCAGTCAACCCGAGCATCTCTTGGATTTGCTTGGGCGTATATTCCTTTCCACCGCGGAAAACATACGACTTTGGACATTCACCATAACCAAGTTCGTGAACTTGCGTCTGCAGGTATCGATGTCAGAATAGAGTACCAGCATCCCAATCGCTATCATACCATAGTCCCAAATGTGATAAGGCCTACGAGTGCATATGGAGGGAGCAAACTTAAGCTCACGACGAGCGCGTCCCGAAGCGCCTTGAGATCCTCCTCATCCAAGCAGGTATCCACAACAAAAATGAAAATAGGAGGGACAGGCGCTGGGCGAGAAAGTGTGTACTCGATAGTCGTGTATTTTGGAAGGAGTTCAGGGGGAAGGTTGGTGTTGGAAATGTCTTTATAATGAGGTGGGAATGCATTCCGTGCGAGACAGAATGGACAAATCCAAAGCTTCCCGCGAACGTCAATTTGACTTGGAGAAGCTCATTGTGAGTATAGCCTCTCCAGCGCCACGTAATAACATACCAATATGGATTCAGTACAGCTCGACAAGGCGGTTTGCAAGTAACAGGCTCATACAAAACTGGCGGAAGGTCCTCTCTCTGTTTTAGGGGTGTGTAAAGCGCGGCAATTGGAACTACAGTGCGAGTGGCCTCTATACGAGACGACGGCCACACATTCCACGATAGACGAACGCCTGAACGACAGTGATCAGGCCATGGTAGATAGGCAGCTGGAGGCAAACTGACCATCTCTCTCCTCAACGTCTTCGGGATTAAACATACGGATATTTCACGACAAATGGCCTATGCGTAGTTTCCTCGCCAAAATTGAAAGAGTATACCGGTAGGATTTGGTGAGCTGAGAACACGTATGAAAGAATATTTGATGACAAATATTTGCCCCCGCGGCGCTACAGAGGACCTTTTCACTGGCCACACGATGGCCTCTTTACCACGGAACCTCGTTCAGAGATTTCGGCTACGAGAGCTCAAGCGAGCTTTAGCTCCAGAAGGCACCACATCTTCTCCACGAGTTTCAGTCATAAACCCATTCCTCCCGTATTTCAACGAAACAACTGGACGTTGGGCTCCACCACGTTATTCACTTCGCCGACAAGCAGAGCTAATTAAGAATGGCCGATTAGAGGGAACACTGCATTTGCTTCCACCAGGACCAAAGTTGAATCCATCAGAAATACCTACGGCCAAACCGAAACGAGCGGCTGCTAAAACAAAGGGAGTGGGGAGGAGAGACAAACCCACTATCAATGTTGCGACTCGGATAGAATGGATTGGAGAAGTCAAAAACCGTGAAGTGGCCGGAGCTGACGTTGGAAATACCCTCTATGCTGGAAAGAAGCAAATGTTCAAAGGACACAAATGGGAGCGCGTCATAAAGAGGCGACGCCACTATCAGCGTATCCTTATGCGCTCTATGAAGCGGAGGATATTGAGATGGAGATTGGTTCGTATTATCTTGTCGATAAGACCATTATTTGTGTGTTGATGTCAGACTATTACCGGCACAGCATCATGTCAAAAGAAGACCTTGGCCCTTATCCAAGATCCGCAAAGATGGCTCACGAAAGGCGAAGAAACTACCTTTCTGATAATGTTGGACCATTTAATGACAATCCTGGTTTCTTTCGCCTCCTCGAGATTGCTTTAGCGATGTGAATACAGGCCAACCTTGGCCGTCTTCTTGGCTGTAAGAGCGTCGTAAGTCAAGTGGGGAGCGCTGATCCATTCCTATTCAATTTTTACTGCCAAGCATGAAACACCACGGGTTGGTGCAGCAACGCGCCAGCTTCCTTTTATGTAGGGCATCTACACCCATCGTTGTCCTGCAAGGGTTACTCGACGGTGTAACAAGTAACTTCATTTATTTTGACGACTACACTGCTGCTGGAAGGTCATGCCCTGACCTGGTGCGTTCGGTCTGCCCGTATAGACGAACCAATTTATGTAACAGCAGGCTCTGCTTTCCATTCATACAGATAGCATTAGCTTATACCCTGTGTTTGACTATACGCCTGGTAAGTCAAGGCTTGACAGAAAGCCAGATATAAAGTGGATTATTATAAAGTGGATTAAACCATTGTGTCAGAATGCGACAGCTGTGATCCCCTTGACGACTGTACTCATGGTACTCATGGTACTCATATGTCCGATGGTATAGGTTTCATAGCAAACATCTTCCTGCATTGAGTTATCCTTTCTCTGGGTGCCGCTCACAGTCAAGGGGTAGTGGTCGTTAATGATGCCTCTCGGATCGAGCTACATGTTCTGTCAAAAATAGTGGATCCGCAACCAGGACCCAAACACATTAAATGAAACGTCTTGTGACGCAGTCTGACGTTACAGTAATGAGCAGAAATTAGCAGCAAACACATGATACTACTTCGTCCGCTACTGGTCTGTCTCGACCCGCCAGGACTAAATCAGAGACGTTGGCGTTCTGAGCAGGAGAATATACATGCAGAAATTATTCAGTTCCAGTAAAAGAAGCATGCCTGGAAAAGTTTGCATGCTATGTTGTACCGGCCAAGCTGTGTTTGGGAGCATTTGACTCTACTAACATATTTGGGTGCGTTGTTGTCGATGAGTGCCCTTAAATTTCGCCGCTGCGTCTCATCCTGGTCGATCCTTTTGCCTCAACAACCTAGCCGGCTTGTACGCCCAGACCATCAGGGACGTTACAGTGGCCTCAGATAACTTGAAGGTATGCCACACGGACAGACTAGTAAACATCTCACAATTATCAGTATATTCAAGATTTTCCTGGCCATAATTATGCTGACAGGAAAAACACGGGTGATATAAATCACCCTTGGCAAGGGGTCCATATTCAATTCCCTTGACCTACACACGGAACACTAGGTTATAAATGAGAATCAGATATTCCATATATGGGAGGGGGTCTCAGCCATAAATGTAACAGAGGGGATCATTGGAGGTGGTATTGAAGATGCGTGCCAAGGTGTAATCACCGGCCAAGATACCAGCCGTAGGCAGGGTGAAGTTGAGCTGAGGGCGTGCGTATATGTTCGATAATAAAATACAGAAAGATGATGAACAAAAACCCACATTCAAACCGGGTGGTGCGCCATTGGTGTATCGGGGCCATGTATCGAGATCACGGACCGCGCCCCCCTCAAATGACCAGAAATTGTCCGCATGGGCGCGCTGCCAATCATACCAAATTTTGTCCACCATCTTCAGGGAGTTTAATTAAAACTAAGGTGTGGCTGTGGCTCATTACTTACGCCATGATGAAGCCAGAACATAGGCTCTATTGAAAGATAGTGTCAGCTGACACACGAATTAAGTAAAAGTTGAGAAAGACATAGACCGTTTGGCGACCATGTTGCGTCAGGACCACAGAGCCATGATGCACTCTTGAGGCATGTGCCCCCGAGATCACTGACAAACAAGTTAGCAGAGAACTGCGCTCAGAAGCAGGAGTGTGTACTCACCCACCCATAATTAGATGCACGCTCATATGTGCGCCCTATGTTACAATATCAATCGGATCATGTGTGAGATATATATAAATTACCTGCATTCCTTCTAGATAGGACTGAAAACCTTTGAAATTTCCCTGAAATCCATTTACGCTTTTTTGTATTTCATCTGGCGTGAATGCACTCGATGCTGCGAAGCTTGTGTTCGGGTACAGCCGTAGGGTGAGGTTACGGTATGGGTATGGCATGTATTCGCGACGCAGGGTATGAGGGACAGGGTATGAGAGTGGCAACTTAGCAAATGCGCCATCTAGCACGGCGCCATCTTGCGCTGGATGTCCGAAGCCGCCAAGGCCCGTGTGAGGATCGGGGTCGAAGATTGTTGCATGTTCAAAATTTCTCGCATCTGTGATAATCCAGCATGGTGCTAATGGAAATGGCCGGTGTTTGAGATACGCACCCCGAGTCCAGTCCCAATAGGGCATCACCTCGCTGTAATTGCAGTGCAAGCGCAACGCCTGTTCAAAAGACCAGAGAAAGTAGCGATGAAAAGGTAAGAAAAGCCCTCCAAGTGTCAAGTGTAAGTTAGTTTATGACATGAATGCAGACTATTCAGGGTCACCAGTTTGATGGATCTGGAATGACGCGAATCAGCGATAGCGACTTGTTTAGTTTATATTGTACACTGTACATCATTGTTCAGTTTCATATGCACGTACGTGAAGTCTTATTTTAATATTAATATTTTTTGAGGAGTCATTAGCAGGTAAAGTTTGACTAAACCACACACCGTCGTACAAGGAACCACTGTTATTATAAGGTGGATCGGAGTCCTTCATAATATTTGCGGCGCTAGGATGCTTGACGAGACACTGTTCTAGCAGGGTTAAAAACCATACGTGGTCAGGACCACGAAAAGCAAGCACCTTAACAGCACTGGTCCACGCTTCCTTGCCGCTGTCCGTTAGTGTTCTCCATTCCTTTCTCAAACGGGGATTCGTGCATGGTGGCGGGCCATGCTGCGCTCCGATGGAAGTTAATATGCCAGTATTATTCCACTGGAGTCCTAATCTCGGATACCGCTGAAGGAGACATCCAAGCAAAATTAAGAAAGACTAACCGTTGATGTCCGTAGGATCGCTGGTCTGTGCACCAAGGTTTGCGGAGAGCCATGTAGCTTAGGAGACAGAAGAGACGTGGCCTCAAAAGACGAAAGGCCCGGAGGACGAGAGCGTACCGCACATTTAAGATAGGCCGTCCAAAGATACTCGCTGAATGTAGATGTGCCATAGCATGTATAGACAATGGTCATTGAGGCCAGTAACAGGCCTGCAGTCATGATCGTTCCCAGTTTCATGATGAGACCACGGAAATTGGGAGAGTGGTAATAGACAAAGAAGGCGTCTTCCAAATGGGTTTATGTCCTGTTTAATAAGACTGATTTTCTTGAATAATAATCTAATTAGCATTGGGTGTCGTCCTTTCTAGGCGATATGTTCTGGACCCTGTAGTGCAGGGCTGAAACTAGTAAATACGTCATTGTTTAAATAAAGGACTAAAGGGCGTGTTGTCAGTGGCCACAGTTCACAGAGACGGAGGCGTGGCAGATGACATTGACTAGACTTTATGAATGCAGCGGAAGCATCGACACCGCTATAGGACCATCAGAGTCCGTAGAGGATTGGATGACTGAGAAGGCCATGGCTGCTGAACCGAACCTGACTCCAGAATAAGTAGTTGATTTGGACTCGATTTGGAAAGCTACTGCGTCGATTAATTTGGTTTGGCATGGCGGAGCTTACGGCACCGGGCCTACCGTAAGCTTCTCGCCAGCCCTACTGATCCGCCCTACTGTAATAAGTAATTTACTTAATAATAGTTGAGGTCGTTGACCAACGCACCGTTACGCAGCGAGCAGTACTTGCTATTGACGCACGTCTGCCTTACAGTAACCGAGGCGCGATTGAGCTCAACCCAATAATTGAGAGAGAAATGACATATTAATACAAGTTGGAGCATATACGAGGTACGCAGTTCAAAGGCGAAAGCACGCCGGAAAATAAGGCTTGCAGTGCCGATTTGGCGGGGCGTGCAGAATATCGGTGCGCCACGTACATGTCCAGCTTGCATGCAGGAGCCAGCCCTCGATGCTAGGCTACAAACGGGCGACATACGGATGAATTAGGTCTTACGGTACTACTAATGGTCCATCAACCCAGGCAACCCTGGTCTCGCGCCAAGAAAGGCAGCCACAGCAAGGACTGCTCAAGTCGCGGCTCGGACGGCCGCATGTCCTGTTGGGTGGCTGTGTTTCCCGAGAAACTTTGATACCATGGACTACCTCTTGTCGATTCTCACTGGCTTGAACATTGAACATTCTGATTGTTTCCATCCAATTCAAGCTACACTACCTAATCCCACTGCCAAAGCTCGTACCTATTTCCTGTCCCACGACTCTTTATGTAGTCATGTAGTTATCTCAACGTTAACAGCTTTATCGGATGCCAAGTCCCAATGGCGGCCCGCCCTAAAGCGGGGAAACCAGACCAGTAATATGTCCTATGGAAATTTTATTGAGCGCATCGAAACCACAGAAACTTGAGCGGATTCACTCGCTGTAGTCCAACTAAACAGAAAGCAAGAAAAGGCGCTACAGCCGAAAGTCTGTATCAGTGATTTGGAGACCTAAGATAGCCTGAGATGCTCACTCAGGGCCTCGACAACACTAATCACACTGATGGAGGCCTGGAGTGAGTATGAACTAGGGAAATAGACTACTTCGATTGTACTCGCTATTGCAAGCCTTGAGAATGGGTGACTGTCCTGTTAGAGAATCAAGGACTTCAGGGAGATCGTGGAGATAACCTACGCGGTGAGGAGGAGCCGAAATAGACAGAATGCGGAGAGTCGGGTCAGGAGAGAAGGTGTCAAGACTCCAGACAAATTGGCTTGTTCAAGAACTCGACGCTGACGACTAAACGTGACCAGCAAAATAACTGGAGAAAGCTCGAAAGCTGATTCTTGCTCAATGTTAAAGGATGACTGACTATCCCAGAGTGAAATGGTTATGACCAGAGCCAGCTCGACATAGGACATAATTTTAATTGTCAATTCGTACTGGCGATCCTTATAGAATAGCTCAATCTTAGGCAGGTTGGAACCGTTAGGTATGACATCATAATAGATGACTGCAAGTGCTCACGAGTGGAAGCATTCCCACCAGATAAGGGGTCACTAAGAGCTTGTCGTCCATGTAAGATATTCAAGCACCCTGGTAAGACACTGATATCTCACTACGGTTGTCCGGAGGGTCCCTGTGTCGGACGATTCATTGTGGAATGCTGCCCTCAGGGTGAACCAAAGCTGAATAAGGGATTCAATAGACTTGGTGAGCCTAGTGTGGCCTCCTGAAGATAGGGCGGCGCACATGAACTATTAGATTAAGCGTGGACAGTAATCCGCTGACAGTCTCTCGCTGTTAGCGGACTTGCGTTGGTAGTGTTTATCACATATCGCGATACTTACATAATTGTTAGAGAGTCAATCATGCTACGCCGTACGGGCATATACTGTATGTTCTGTTCATGGTCCGATGCCAATGCCACGACATCACTATCAGGTTCTCAGCACTGTCCCGAGTGGCCTGAGGTGACCAACCACTCACAAAAAAATAGCCACGGATGCACCTAAGACATACGTGCACACAAAGTTGCTAAACACAGGGTGTCGATGCACCTTTGGGGAAACAAGAACGGTTACAAGCGACGCAGACAGAGAGACGAGGCCTATCAGTAGCAGAGCAAAGCTCGTAGCTCTAACGGGTCCCAGTAACATCGTACGGGAGTCAAGGTGGTGGCAACACGAGGCATCAGGTTTAAAGGTAATTGTCATGGGAAGATCTGCCAACTTGAAGCTCCATGTGTCTGTCTAAGGCTGTTGCTGTCGATACCAAACAACAAATAAATCACGTCACCTCCACTCCTATATACAACTGACGAGCTTCTCAAACTGTTCTTTGAGTTAGGTCAGTGCTTTACGGGGTCCTGTAAATCAGGGATCTTCTATAATGGTGGATATTTCCACGACAATGCCATGGTGCATTCCTAGTTCCGATAGTATAATGCCCACCACCTTTCACAGGCGGTCTTGGGAGCCCACGGGGCTCTGCTAGATACAGTAAAGTAGTGTTCATAGCACGCGTCGTAAACGCCAGTCGGTCCGTACCAGAAGTGGCGGACGGGACACCTTGTCCTGTTAGGAGAGCTGGTGGTGAATAGGGCTGATCACAGTAGAGGATTTGGGATTTGGGGAGGATTTGAGAATTGGATTTGGAGGTCAAATCCGCCCAAATCCTCAAATCACCTCCAAGAGGTGATTTGGGATTTGGATTTGGATTTCGGCCGGCGCCTTGGCGGGCCCTAAACTACTCTTTCGGACATTTCCTTTTACGTCCGCTATGCCTAAGGAAAGCAACCCGGAAACTGAAGGACCCGCTGCAATGCTCCCATACCGCAACTACAGGCCTTCCTGGCCCCAGATATGACATGCGTGCAAGCCAGGCCATCGTTTGTAGTGCCAAACAAGGACAAGAACCATCCGCGGCTGACAGACCGGCAAGAGAGCGCCGTGTACGGCGCCAGCTTTGTCACACAAATCCATTTTTCAAAACAAACTCAAAATAAAACCGGTTTTCGGGGCATTGTCGGCCATGAATAGCTCAACACATAGCAATCAGAAGCCTGCCGACTTCCCTTCTTAATAAAATAAAATCTCTGTTGAAATCAAATCCCCTCGAATCTTCTACTGTGATCAGCCCTAATGTCGGCCAGTTAACATCGCCATATCTTATTCGACACACCCTCATTGGAAGTCCTGGCAACACAAAGTTGAACGTTGATCCCTTTCTTCTGGAATGCTGCGCTCCCCTCCGACTAACTCGGAATGGCAGGTGTCAGTGTCAAAGTCAGTGTCAGCGAGTGATCAGCAAAAGTGAAAAG
>QFFB01005376.1:0-10731 GCA_003316465.1 Ramaria cf. rubripermanens
ACGTTAGTCTTTGTCACGCTTATCATCTCAACTTTACTTAGCGTACCGTTTAATAGAAAGAATGTGTACGCAGGCACTGGCACTCTGGTGGTTTTCATGCACGATCTGTGAGAAGGCACCCTGCCGCAATATTGTTAACTAAGGAAACACAGCTGTAACCTTCGCGTGGAGCTGGATGGGAAGCTGCACTGCAATATTCAGCAAGAAAAATCCTATCTGGTAGTAACTCAGTGCTGGTTATGTCAGAATATGCTAACGCTGGAACGCAGGAAGACGCATCGAAACAACTCATAGATTGGGTAACTAGCTCCGACGACTTCAGCTTCATTGATTTGAACCTCAATCCTCGTCCGCTCGTTCAAACCCGGCTCCACCATGGCGTCAGTTCGTCTCTTTATCCAGATTTACTTGTACTAATGCCCCTGTAGAATAACACAGCTGACCAGGACATACGAGACGTAGTGGTTTATATCTGGGACAATTACATCGAGTATGTCTGACTCGGGTCAAGCCAATCAGAATACACAGCTTACATCATCTTAGGCTTTCCGAAGCTCAACATGTTGTCATGATCTGCCATGGTCCTGGCTCTTACGCTGTGATGGATCTTCTTAAGACTAGAGGTATATTTCCAAAGGATCTTGTCGTAAACGTTTTGACCTTCCATCAGAGGTGAAGAGGAAAATTCGAGGGATAATACATATCGTAGCTACTGGTATCCCGCCACGGATGCCTCAAGATGAATTGCAACAATGGTACCGTCAGGTGGGCAGTTATTCATTTACTCATGTTACATTCTCACCAACAGGATGGGTGGTATGATAGCGGTCGCTTGTCTTCGTGACACCTAGTAGCCATGTATTTGAAGACGAGAAGAAACGTCGTAAACGCTATGGTAATGTACGTTCGCTTGGTAAGTGATATGACGCCTTTTTTACGGACCACTTTCTCTCATGCCTGGATGTCGTAAGACGTTGACAGTTCAGTGCGTCTGTTGAGTGGGGCGATGTCCCAGATACAGACTTTTGTAACTGAGCAGATCAAAGATGCTATATCTAGTTTACCGGTACAAGCTGCGAGCTCGGCACCGGAAAACGTTGATTCTCCTGTCTAATTCATTTGCTACGATGATTGCTTATTACGATACGGATGGCATTCACTACCAACCCTCGTCAATACCATGCAATGGCATAATGTCCTTCATTCACAATAGGTCCACTGAACTGCGGCGAGGTGAAACAACTGCTGTGACCTTACTGCTCAAGTCGAACACATCGGCACCCAAATATGCAACCAAGTCGGCATCATTTGTACGAACTGTTGCTCCCAGGAGCTTCTCCAAATTTGTAGTCACGAGCGCGAGAGCCTGCTTTTTTGACACATATGCAGGACTATCCAAAGCCGCCTGTCAATGCATATTGGGTTCTGTTACTTTTAACGGTAAGTTATTTCGGCACGCACCCAAGCGGCGTCAAAGCGCGTGTTCCGCGCACTCCACTTTTCGGTAATACCAATTCCAACGGTGACGTTATGAGAAATCAATGTTGCGATTGCGCTTTCCTCCGTAAGTGGAGGTCCAGGGAGACTAAAGCAATCAGATGAGGACATTTTATATCATAAGTCAACCACGCACATTTGCTTCTGTTGCCATTCAGTAGGGAAGGATCGAGAAGGAACTAGGATTACGCCAATGCCAGCTTGGCCAATTTCATGGGCAAGTAGGTGTCCTTCGGCTGCTCCAACCAGAGTCAGCTTGAGACTCTGACCGGTTATTCTGTCTACTTCTTTCTTGAGTGCCACCAGTGTGGCAATAATGTCTGCGCTTTCCGCGTTAACAACGAGGGTGAGCTTGCCCTGTTTTCGTCATACGCCAGAATGCCAAAATTTAGACGAATGTGCCTCACATTAGCAGCTCTAGTGAATACTTCTTGCTGTTCCCCGTCGCCATGACCTAGGAGCAATCTTCTCAGGGTAGCAACTTGAGTGCTAACACTTGGAGAGCCACTGGGTTTTATGGACACATGGAGTGCAGTGACTTCCTGCAGGAGAGCACCCTGTCGCCCAATCAGCAATTTATACAAGACAGAAAACAGACCAAGGTATACATGCTCCAACTTATTGCTTGCTCCTAACGAAAAGAAGGTACCGAGGCCAGAGAAAACACCTGAATGGTCAGGAGCGCTGATCCCAGCAGTCACTCCCGACCGGTATGCGAGCCTAACAGCAATGTAAATTAGTTTCATCCCTTTCACTGAGTGTGACCTCACAATGCATCTCGCGTTGCAAACTGCAGACCATCTACGGCCCTGATCACGGAGCTATCACCACCCACAATACTAGGAACTGTGCCACTCAAAGGATCGAAAACTCTTCCATCGTTGGTGGATGCTTCGCCATCGATTTCACTAAGCCCAAGAGGTGCACCAAAGGACGTCATACCCGGGACAAGGGAACCACCCTCAAGGTCGATTGTTTCATAACCCACCAAATTCTCGACAACGCATGTCACTGTTGAGCCTGTACACTTGAGATTTCCGTTTTCAATAACTACTGCAGTTAGCTCATTGTGGGATGATTTGTTGAAGGTGCTGGCGCAGAATGTCTGTTCGATACCTACACCGTCATCCACACGAGACCACACGCTGTGCACGTTGACAAATACAACGTTTTTGACCTGCCGAGATGGCTGCAGAGGAGGTAATCCCTCATATTTGACAGCTTCTGCGGCCTCCTTATCAAAATTGGGAGTCACAGGTACCTCCTGGAACGCAGCGGGCTTCTCATGAAAGTGCGGGGTGTCAATTTGGGGGATGCCATCAATATAGACCTGCTTTGGGGTGGCTCCCAGAGAGAGAGGATGACTATCCCATATAACTACATCTGGGCACAGGTGGGCTCAGCCGTCTTCGAACCTGTAATAAAATAACAGTCATACCCGCGTCGTAGCCTGTTTTAAAGTAAGGGAAAATTAGTATCAAATCAATCGCATTCGACTCAGCGCACCTTGCTTTAAAAAGCCTATGCGATGGTCCAGCCCAAGCACGGTTGCGGGGGTAGTAGTAACGCTTGCAAGAGCGAGATTGGCCGGCAAACCATAGAAATGGGCTTGTTGTGCCTCGTAGAGAAGGAATCGGGAGTCCAGCACTTAAAGACAGGTCTGTATGTGGTAAGGCTGAAAAAAAAAAAAATGACTCACCAGGATGATCACTCTTGCGACGCAGAGTCATTGTCAACAAATTGTGGATGCAATAAAAGAGGTAAATGACCTTCATCACGACGCGAAGCCCGTTATCTGCCATCACACGTGGCGCGAACTCGGAGCCTCGGTATGCCTCTCTCTTATACCTATTGTCCGGCGTGTAAACATTATGATTCTGTAGAATATATGAGACGCGACCTTGAATTAGTTGCGAAAACGGCAATGGCGGGGGTGCTGCCCCAAGCTTTCTTGATAAGATCGGGTACCAAATATGCCTCATGTGCGTGGTGGAACGCAGCAATCGGAAATTTGAACTCATTGGTAAGCTACGTTCAACGAAAATTTGGTCAGAAGCTCTAGAACTTCGTATCTACTTACTCTAACCATGCCATCGAAGTCGACTGCTTCATAACAATGATTGTGGACCTGAGTACCACGGATCCGATGAGAAGGTGCCTCGAGAAACACGCTGTGTCAATATAACCTACCTTAACCTTGCCTCGAATAACATCAGCCAGTGCTTCCCATTTAAGATTGTCAGGAAATTCTTTGAGGCCAGACCAATTTCCGGCTTCAGCAGCGGCACAATACAACTCCTGTTGTTCCACCAGCAGACGTGCTTCGTTGTATCTGGTTAAAATACCACGATATAACCGATAAGAAACGGTCAACAAGACAGCACTTACGCTGCTCGGAAAGCCCACATAGTATCTAGACGAGTGCCGCCGTAAACGCGACCTATGGTCACGAATTTGAGTATATGAGGTGGCTCAAAGATGGTAAGACTAACTGGGATTTTCACCACAAGCGTGCCTAGAAAACAGTGGTAAGCCTGTGAGAGAAATGACATCGCCTTCGGCCTTACTTCATCTGCCTCCAACCAGTGGAATTTGGGGATCCAGGTTGCTCAATGAGCATCGACGAGGGGGAACGCTCAGAAGTGGAACGGAGCTTTACAAGGAAAGCTTGTCCGCCTGTTGCAGAGGGAATGAAATATCATGATGAATGCCGTTCATTGTTTGTCACGACAGATAAAATTATACCTATGGCATTCGCGCTACCAGGTAAAATATTTGCACTAGTGACACCTCCTGATATGGAGAGAGCATATGCCTCATCATGAGTATTCAAGCCATCTAGAGACCGTAACCAAGGTTGAGTTATGCCCAGAACGGAGTTGGTATCGCTCGATCCACTAAGATAAGGGACAGAGTCAACGCCAAGGTGCGAGTGCATGTCAACGATCCTGTGTCTCTGTGTGAATAATGCCTCAATATAGGCTATATTTTGAGAATTCTACCCTGGTGTCACCCATGCACCTTGTGCATCCACAGTGGTAATTTTTTGCCCATAATAATCTTGGGCTTGGTTGATACCAATGCCGCCAATCCACTTGATAATACCTCCGTCAAGTAAAAGGTCACCTTTAAATTGTTCTTTTCCAGAATCCGACCCCGTCCAGATTGTGGCATTATGAATTAGAACAGATTTAGTTTCAGGCTCAAAACGATTCGACTGGGATCGACTGTAGAAATCGACTGGAGGACCAGGTGTGGCTCTGAGTTCTGCGCAGCGGGACAGGATACGAGCAGCATCAACAGGAAGCTGTTCTGCAACGCTGTCGCTTGGAAACAGAGTCCAGAAAGAGGGTAGATAGACGAGTGCAATCAGCAACAGTGCAGAAAGAGCCAAGGTTTGAAATCTCTGGCGCTTTTGACCGCGATGTCTATTAGAGACAATGAGCTCGGTACTAGGCTGATGTCTTGGCAGCTCTCCCATGGTATATATCCTACCTTATCACTTGGGGAGGTAGAAGACAAGGGAGGTGAGAAACTCTACGCCATTATTTGAATCGACGAGCACGTGACCCGGGACGGCCTTGCCGACAGCTCCCGGCCACCAGTGCGGAGCTTTGAGAATCAACATTCGCGTTCAACGTTCATAGTTAGGCAAGTTATTGAATAAATATCGAAGATGGATGCTGAGCTTGATGATCTTTATTGCGATTATTTGTACACGTACAGGCCTCACAGTCGATATTTGGAGTCCCAACTTACGCTAATCATGACTTTCGTTTGGTTTATCACCCTTTTGTTCTTTGCCATCGTCTGTCGCGTGTATGCTATGATGCCTTTATCGAAACAAAAGCGGGTTCATGGCATGCGGCAGCCTCGTGCGACGTGTCACCTCGCTGTATTTCTAGGCTCAGGTGTGATTGACGTCCGCTGTGCAATTTGTGTCTAACAAGATTATATGGAATGAAGGCGGTCACAGCAGTGAAGCCTTCCTTTTGCTATCCGCGATTGATTTTGCTCGATATACCCCGCGATCTTATGTTGTCAGTCAAGGAGACACACTCAGTGTACAGCGCGCCTTGGCGTTTGAGTCCTCAAAAGATACATCTATAACACCCGAGGCAAGCCAGCTGCTTGTTGTCGATTTCCATTTCCAAATGACTAGTGTATGTAGGCCGCTGGCGAAGCATTCACAATCCTCCACATTCCCCGCGCCCGGCGAGTCCATCAGTCTCTGCTCACGACATTACCTACCGCAATAAACTCGTTGGCCGCGTGTATATACCACGTCTGTCTTCGACCGATGATAACCCGCAAAGGTTTTGCGGATGTTCTACTTGTCAATGGACCTGGGACATGCGTCATGCTTTGCGCTGCGGCTTATATTAGCCGAGTAAGTCAATCCAAGTGCTGCCCACAAAAGCACGCCCGGTAACAAGTTCACGTACTAGATGTTTTTTATTCCTAGCCCACGTTTGATATACGTGGAATCTTTTGCACGTGTGAGTTCACTGTCGCTGTCTGGCCGATTGCTGCGCCCCTTCGTCGACCGGTAAGTAATAACCCACAGCCTCGAATATGATAGTAATCGCGTGTCTTAGATTTGTTGTCCAATGGCCAGAAGCCCTGAAAGACGGTCGCCGCGGCGAATGTCCAGGATGGCTTGTCTGATATCAAACCAAGCACTTGTATTCTAACATTTGGGAGTTATTCTACACACTGATGGCCCCATCCGCTCATGGCAAAACATGTCAAGCTGGTTACAAATAACGATGGCACACCCCCGGCCCGGGTGTATTTTCAAGCGAATCATCCATCCCCTGGTCACCTCCTCCACCCCTCATCGCCTCCTCTCCTTGGACTTGCGCTCCTCTCTCTTCCGTTCTTCTCTTTCCTTTGTCCAGGCTCCCATCCACCCCCAGTTGACTCCTTTGGTGGATTTATCCTGCGCTCAAGGCGCTGTCCAGCTCGCAGCGATGATACTAGTTCCTTGGACGCAAGCCGTAGATGCATAAAATTGCAGAACCCGCCACGATTGCATTCGCCATTCTCGTTTTGCCGACAACAAGCCTCACGAAAGTCGGTCACGGGCGAAAGCTCGGCATACAGCGGTCGACCGGCGTACCAACGATTGTTGAGGTTGTCCACCGCGGACTGAGCCTCAGTCTCCCATTCGTACCGCGCATAGACATTGCCTATCAAGTGATCCCCTACATTGTCACATACGTGCAGCTCCAGCAGATGGCCGAATTTGGCGAGTTCGCTAGTGACAAGACAGACGTCAACGTGAGATCAGGACATTGACACAATGAGCACACCAATATAAATCCTCATACACTGCGTCAAAGCCTTCCTGAAGTTCACGTTCATTGTATTTGCAACCAGGGTCATGCGCAGGGTTGTGGTACACGTTCGGGAGGAGTATTGTCTGCGAAAAAGGTGGCTTGATGTGTTTGCGAGAGCAGCGGTCACCGTGACGGCAAGCACCTATCTGGAAATAACGATCATCAGCACAACTGCGAGCTAAGAGAGAAGTTTCAAACTTTGTAATAGAACGAGCAATTGACACGATCCTGCTCTATATGTCAATTGTAAATGGCGTCATGGACTAACAGGATAGGTCCGTACCAGTTCCGAATATTTGAGCTGAGTGAGAAAAGTACAATTATTTAACCAATTGACATCGAAGAAACTTTGGCACGTACCCAAATGCGAAGCCATGATAGTTCAACGAGCAGTACTTCGCAAAGATGGGATAAGTAACGGGGATTGAACTAGCACAACCCAGCTTCTCGGCGTTTCCCGCTCTTTCAACTTCTTACTAACCAAGTGTTCACTAGAACCCCGTGAGATTCTCGCATAGTCGACTACGTATACTGTCTGAACCGGTGCTACTGGCGCAAGTTCATTTATAATGTTTTCAAATTTCGCTAGTAAATAGGTACGGTGTTAGTTTAATTTTCACCCTAGTCATGGCGGAATGTACTGGAGCGTTTCGAACTGAAACAATGCTCACTCAAATTTTTTCCCTTGGTTTTCATACATCTGCAGCGACCCTTCTTGGTGAGTAGAAAATTCGCTGTGTTTTTACTGGCAACGGATTCGGCGAACATTAGTCCATTGATCACTCTTAGTGTCGGATTTTCCCCTCTTAATTCGAGTACATAAACTAGGATTTTTCCTATAGATCGTGCCAGAGATTATTTTATCTGTCCCACTCTCTTGGTGCTAGTGTTATAATTCTGGTAACTTGAGTCAGTGAGCTCAAGTTCGACAAGGAACCTCTTCGCTGCATCTAGATCTAGACAGAGTTTGCCATTTTGCTAGCTGAATTCCATGGAAACATCATACCTATGCGTGCCTTTGGTCGACTTTCTCTTCTTCGAAGCCGAACATTGAAGCCTCTTGTCATGATTATTCCTCCGATACTCCATTAAATAATTAAGGTGGATGGACATCATGATTACTACTGTCCGTCGCTCTGTGTTTAACTTTGGACAGTGTGGGAGGTTGGACGCAGCCGTGCGTGCAAGACAATAGCAGCAGTCCAAACTTGGACGTTATCGTAGACATCAACACCTCACTCAGAATATGCCCACGCATATGTGAAATATCGTTACCAACACGACATAAATTCGACACTGATCATCAGTGGAACTGATGTAATCATTTTTGGAAGCTGTATATATGTACAGTTCAGTTGATATGGGAGCTGAGGGGAGCTAGTGTTGTTGCGCAGCCCAAATGAATTACAATAGCTAGGTTCTCTCATTTCGGTCCCTGGGTCGATGCTTCGTCTCTTCCAGATAAACCCCGCCAGGTTATTACAGTAAGCCATCCGAATAAATAGGACCCGTTCCTGACCAGGAGACCGTAGTGCATAGTGATTCACATCTTGTGTCTGGCGGCATTATTTTAGCAAGCAGGCATCTAACCCAGGAGTGAGTCAGTCCAGAGAACAATGTATCAGTGTATCATGATGCTCAGCACCGCTGACTAAGCTGTGCATCATCGAAGACAGGCGTGGCCGCAGCCATAAACCACGTAACCATAACTATCTTGTCTTCTTGCTTCTTGTAGCTGATTCTAAGTATCTCACTCGAGATGTCCCGGAACCATAGAGTTACCTGAAAATCGTGGTGATACCTGGATATTGCTTTTGCCTATTTTCATCGCTGATCAAAATTCGGAACCTGTGTTCGAATATCATCAGGAAATAGTTATGTAAAGAACTCGTTGGTCGGGAGAAACAAGTGCAAGGCCACCTGGTCTTTCTTGTTAGATGCCCTACCCTACCATCTCCTAACTGTGCCAGCCAATGGTCAAGTCAGTTTTACATGCTTTCGTGTTCCACTGCCTCGGCGTCGCCGTTCACTCGTTCGTCATAACTTATAGCACTCCTCAGCAGTGTGGCGACGTCGAGATAGCTTGGACCAAACCTTCTACATCTGCAGCGCAGCTCCAATTTCCACTTCTACTACATATTCTTCCCTTCGATTCCGCCGCTACATCTCAACAAATCACCGGTTGGAATGCTTCCATGACGTCGGGATCTGCCGTGGTAAAATCCACATTCAACATGACTAGTGGTACAAAACTCCTCCTTGCAGTCACGGATGGGTCAGGCAAGGGTGTTGGCCCTGTATCCGATGTAAAGACAGTCATGACGTCGCAGGATACATCGTGTTTGTCCTCGAATACACGCGGGTCCCCGAGTCATTTCCAAGTCTTCACAACCCCCACCTCTTCGGAATGTCCCTCGTTACATGTTCGTTGGGATGGCGACGTCAAAAGTCCCCGCCCCACTATCCTCGGCTTCAGTCCTGGGCAACATCCTGTGGATATGGTCCCTCTATCGTCTCCCTCACCCACGGACCGCTCTGTGTTGACCAAGGGAACTTTCACGAGTATGTCCAAAGTGGTCGTTCTATTTCGTGACGGTTCTTCCTCCGGTCGGACCTCCCAGTTTTTGACAATCGGGGGTACGGATAGCAATGATTGCTCAAGTCCTTCAAACCCAAGAGTGGCCGCACCAAAAAATTTGATAGTGACATGTGTTGCTCAATCAATTTCATATAGTACCAAGTACGTGACGTCATTTTTTGCTCTCTGCATTGGGGACTAGGCTATCTTACTAATGTTATATCTTCAGAAGCGCAGGCATAGTGATTGGAGTTACCTCAGCAGGAGTTGTCGGCCTCGCCATCCTACTCCTTGCTATATTTGTCTACCGTCGGCGTCGCGCCATTCAGGGTCCTGAAGCTGTCCTACAAACGTTGTCAGCCAAGACGGAGACTTTGCCTTCTCGACCATCCGCGTCCAGCTCTGATGACCTTCATCTCGTTTCATCGTCCATTGCTCCTACAAGCACCAGATCTGAGGACCAGTCTGATGAAGGAGAGGAGCAAGCTCAAGACCCGGAAAGGGGCGCCGTGAATACCCCCTCCCCCGTCATTATTGCTCACGCGGTGCCCCTTCCTGTCCCTGTAAGTCCGTTGACAAGACGACGCTCCTGGACATCCCGCCGATCCACGCTGTCGATGTCAACCGAGGAATCTAATTTCTTGCAGTTCACCGAAGCGTCGATCTTCCGGCCTGTGGCATTCAACGAGACTGATGCGTCCAATCACCAGGAGTTAAACGAGGGACAGTCAGCCACGATTCCCGAGGATCCAGTGTCACGACCTGACAGTCCGACGCTTCCACAGCAGTCCGTGGTGCCCGTCACTCCACGAACGTCCAGGGCGCGTTCGTTGCGGTCACAACGCTTAGAGAGACGAGAGCATTACCTGATGCTGGATCCAGCTTCCAATGCTCCCGTTTCGGGAGAGGTATGCAGTCCTCAGAGTCCATCAAGCCGGCCCTTGAGTCGAGCAAGTCGAGTGAGTCGGATCCATAAGGCACAGTGAGCTCAGATATTCTGGTATACTCAACGAACACGCCAACTACACCTGGTTGAGCATGCTCTGTATACCAAACTATCTTTGGTCTGCCCAATGTTGTATCCGATGTAGACCAGCGTTCAAAATTCTTGAGCACCTTTATTGCATTTCTTCGCCAGAAGGCTGAGTAGAGTGTCCATTCGAGTCGTAATCAATACCTCACGTGAAACTTCGGTGTCTGTATTATTTTATTTCATTGTATCAAATCAATGTATCTTAACAAGCATACTTGTAGCTCGAAGCTACACAGAATTTCTCAGCTTACTTTTGGTTCCTCATGGACACTTCCAGTACT
>QFFB01005391.1:0-39209 GCA_003316465.1 Ramaria cf. rubripermanens
ATTTATAGAACGCTCTTGGCTACAGACAAGACGGGTACACTTACCAGGAATCAGATGACGGTACGACTCCCCGTCAGACTTATTATTCTGAGTAGCCTAACACAACCACGACAACTCTAGGTGACCAACTTATGGAATGGCAGCAGGATGACGACTGCTTTCCAGGTTCGTACTGTGCTGGGCCGCCATCTACATACACTCTGATTATCTCCCACAGTCCAACAACGATGCTGAAGAAACTGAGACCTTTTCAATGGCAACACCAGGCATGGCAGAAATGATCGATGTTTCCGCCCTCAATTCCAAGATCAAATTCGACAAGGCGGATGTACCATTTGAACAACGCGAAATTCTTGGCGATGCTACAGAGACTGGTCTGGCTCGTTTTGCTGGTCGCCAACTTCCTAATTACGACGAACACCTCAGGAACCACCCCAAGGTGTTCGAGGTACCGTTCAACAGTACCAACAAATGGGCTTTAGTAACTGGTGAGTACCATTCCATGCGTAGTAGCTTTTCGAAAATTGAACTAGGATTTCTACCTCCACAGTCAAGAAGGTTCATGCAGACGGCTATCTCACTACATACCTAAAGGGAGCCCCAGAGCGTGTGCTTGCCAAATGCACGACGTATCTGAAGGAAGGGAAGCAGACGCCCATTGATGACGAATTTAGGAAAGGATTTGAGGATGCCTACTCTTACATGGCATCCAGAGGCCATCGCGTGATCGCTTGTGCCCAATACCTCCTACCTGGACATCAGTATCCTGAGAACTACGCTTTTTCTCGCAGTGAGGGCAATTACCCTGACAGCAAGTACACTTTTATCGGCCTGGTTTCCTTGGAAGATCCACCCAAGCACGGTGTCCGAGAAGCCATTGGAACACTCAGGCTTGCAGGTATCAAGGTCATGATGGTTACCGGTGATCATCCGAAGACAGCAGAGGCGATTGCCCGCAAGATCAATCTTATTCTAGGTACACTAAATCTGCCATATCATTCCTTTAGGCGTGTTTAACCTCCTCGTCGATAAGGTGATACCAAGGAGACACTGGCTGAAAAGACTGGCCGACCAATTAATGACATCTATGATGATGAAGTTAGTGCAGTCGTCGTGCATGGCGACGACATTGACTCGTTACAAGGGTTCGAGTGGGATACCAGTACGTGTGATGACGCGTAACTGGATGAAAAAGCTGACCGCGGAATCCCCATTAGTTTTTGCCAAAGACGAGATCGTCTTTGCTCGCACATCGCCGAAACATAAACTTGAAATCGGTAGGTCCTTTTGGTCTCGCTGTCCACATCTCAGAAGCACTGATCGATGTCGCAGTCAAGCGTGCTCAGGCATTGGGTCACATTGTCGGAGTGTGAGTGACGATCATTTGTATGCTGTTTGAAACTATAATTGATTTGGTGTATACAGGACTGGGGTAACCGATATTTTCTGCGGTTTTGACTTTCCTCATCTCATGCAATGCATTTCTCCAGGATGGTGTCAATGATTCCCCCGCTTTGAAGAAAGCCGACCTTGGCATTGCAATGAACATTTCGGGCTCTGATGTTTCCAAGGAGGCTGCCAACATGATTTTACTGGGTGGGGCTCATCTTGTTGGTAAAATACTAGTGGTGCTGAAGGCTTGTCAGACGACAATTTCGCCTCGACCGTGAAAGGTGTTTCCGAAGGACGACTAATCTTTAACAACCTCAAGAGATCCATTCAGTGCGTACTTGAGGCTTTGAAGTAAACATTGTTATATTCAGGGTGTGTACGTAGATATACTATATCCCACAGCACTCCGGAAGTTATCCCCCAGCTGTTGTATGTCATCGTGCCGATCCCATTACCCCTGTCTGCTATTCTCATTTTGGTCATCGGTAAGCCTGATGTAGCTAAACCCTCGTATTTATGTGACACTAGGTCTCTGCCTAGATCTCGGATTTGAACTGTTTGTCGCCGTACGTTTTGAAGTGACCGGACAGATAAGTTACTCAGTCGTGCGTTGACAGCTGTCCTTCGCATGGGATCCACCTGAGTCAAAGGATGGTCTTATGCGCTTGAAGCCGCGTAAACCTGGTTCGTCGTCTTCTTCGCATCAGGCGCCTCCCGTTCATGCGCCATCTGTTTTTAGTGAACGAGCGTTCCATCATGTCACTGAAGAAGCGTGCACTCAGACGGACCAGGACTCTTCGACGCGACACTGAAACCCAGTCAGTCGTGCACCCGAGCCGCATTAGCCAACTGGTCACAAAACTCAAATCACCATTTACCCGGATATTCTGGGAAGACTTTTTTGAGAAGAGCGATGACGAGACGCTTGTAGATGGGAAACTCCTCAGCTATGCGTATCTGGAAGCTGGCATGATAGAGTTCGCCGCTGGGTGCGTCGCTATCCCATTAGCCTATTTTTTTATTTTTTTTTCAGAACAGGCCCTTATACTGCGTTGCAGAATTGTCAGCTATTTTGTTGTGTTTGTCAAGCATGGATTCTCTCCGTCTGACCTGCAGAGAGCTCAAAAGGCTGGGGGTGAGTTTCAATTAAAGATTAGACGCACTTTTATGCTCATGGGGCTTGTCTATACTCAGTTTATTTCGGCAATTCCAGTCCTGATTTCATCAATCATAACGGACAGGCCATCAATGCAACAGCGCAGGTGGAAGCTCTCGCTCAAGCACAGTCCATCGGTAAGCAATCTATACGACGCTTATTCATCCCACTGATACCCGGAGATGCAGTCTATCTTGGAGTCTTCATCATGCAATGCTTCAATGTATATGCCGTGAAAGCCCGCTTTACAGTTCGTAATTCTTGACACTCAAGTTCTGCTACATCTCATTTTTTTTTTCCAGTTCCCATTCGGCCGTCACATGGTCTCCAATCTGTACAACTTTGTTGGAATCTTCATGGGAGCTTGTCTGGGCATGTTTATCATCTATACCCCGCCTCTGCGTGTGGTGTTTGGCGGGTCCTTCCGGCTTTCGCCCTTGTACTGGTTGATCCCGTGCGCCTTCGGCATACTGCTCCTAGGGTGGGCCTCGTTCCGCGTTGTCTTGCTAAGGAAAGGCATGCAAGAGTCTCGCGTCAAGGATATTCAGGGCCTCATGATGTGTAAGCAATGCTTTCCTCGCCTCACTCTGATAGCGGGAGGCTTATCCTACTTGGCAACTAGTCCCCACCATGCGCACCATGAGCATGCGATCTCGTCATACGACTTAGACATTTGGCGCATGTCCCCGCCGGGTGTAATAACGACTCAACTCGACTTGAATTTTTCCACGTTTATGATACGACTTGAGATGTTTCCATAGTATTGCTTTGTTGCGGTCGTACACGGTAGCCGCTGCGTTTACTTTGATGCAGATGTGTCACTCGGGCTTATATGTAACAGCTTGCTGCAAGAACTCGGTCGAGTGCTTTTTTTACTATATGCGTACGTCGCACGACGCGTATGAATTTATGAACATTATCTGCCGCTATATTATACCTGGAGGGAAGTCCGCCTATTTCTCATCGCATCGCATGATATAATGGCGCACGACCAGCGTACGGGGCGAAATACAGATGAAAAAGTTTGTAGCATGGCTGTGAGCGTCGAACGAGTGCGGTGTCATCGCAAATGAATGGATTATTCAGAACTGCTGCGTGACAGCGATCGAATAGTCCTTAGTCCAGATATCCTGCGCCTGGGGCGATGCCCATGACGGATCATGACCTGCCAAAAGAAAAGAAAGGCTCAGCCTACCGATCGAATCCGAGCTTCAGTCATACAGCATACAGACGCTCACCTCCGAAGAACGACTGCATCTGGATACCCCGGAAGCGACCGCTGTCGCTATCCCTGAACGCGAGCCCCGTGAGGTTGATAACCGTCGTGCCGTCCGCGATAACCTCCAATTCGCCGTTCTGCTGACCCACGTCGTTAAGCTTGATGCGCTGGCTAACAGTCGTCCAGGCGCCGGTCTTCCAGTCCCACGCGCCGCGTCCGACGGATGCACCGTAGACACTGTTGCAGTCGCTCAGGGGCTGGACATTACAGAGTTGGCTGTTGCCCGAGAATTGGGGACCACTTGATGGCTGTGGGAGGTAGGTATAGAGTTCGGCGGCGCCGTAAGCGCGGAACATGTACCGTGCTGACCAGCAAGTAACGTCGCGGCGGCCGCCAGAGCAGCTGATGGCCGTCTGTGGATCATCACCGCCATCTGTGAAATGGAACTCGGCTTGAGAACAAAGGAAAAGAAATAGCTGCACGACGCACACAGGCCAGGGAGCTTTCCGCCTTGATTAAAGTTGAAACCATCGGAGAAGTATAGGGAGTAGGAGTAAGTGATCTCCTTGGCATTTGAGAGATCCATGGGCTGGGCGTAAAAGGATATTCCTCCCGGGGGGCCTTTATAGTCATAGGCGCCTGCGATAATGGATCAGTACGGACCCGTTAACGGTCGTCGGTGCTTACCCTGCTCGAAATGAATCTGTAAAGCCTGAGAACCATCAGGGGCTTTGGCATATGAGGACTTGGCGTTATTCAACATGTCAGTGGGCTTGAAGGCTGCGTCGTTGAGGTCCACAGAGTTGGAGATGGAAGATGCAGTAGACCAGAACGATGAGCCTTGCCCAGCAGGGAAGAGAGAGCTAAGGGACTCTCCAGAAGCAGACATCTTGGCCAACCGGTGCTCTCTTCGAAGGATGGGGCTGTGGGGTGTAGGAAGTGCAAGGACATTGGTCGGTAGAAGTTTTAGGAGCGAAAGAGCAGTGATGAAGATGGATGCTGCGAAGTGAATGTGAGCGGGTCATCGAGTGCAGTAGCTGGGGGCTCACCATAAGACATTTTAAAAAAATAATCAAGGAGTAGAGTAGTGAACGTTGGGTAGAAAGGAAGAATGAAGGTCTAGCAGGGACCGGGATCGTAATATGGGGACACCGAGGGCCAGTCGATAACCGAAGGGGGGTGCCTGACCGACAGAAAGCAATGTAGAATACCACATTTAGCCGGAGAAAAAGAGGCATCTAGTAACAGAGCTCCATGGCTTCGATGGCGTAACGCTGCAAGCTTCAAGCCCAGCGCTGAGATTGGTTTCATGATGGTGAGTGGTTACTTATGATACTTGGATCCTAACCCGCGTTCAGGCCAGGGGACGCCACGTTCTTTGTTTGGACTGCCCTAGAAAATGTAACTTTAGCATCACTGGAATAACGAGGCACGGCAAGTTGCTGTACATATATATAAAAAAACAAGCCTGAAGACACACCTCACAACGGTCACCTTGCATATTATGGGAGCGAGCATCTCCGTGGCTTGGCGACTTGCTCTGACGGCGGGTTAGTTGTTTGCTGGGACTCTACTCGCTACTTGACTGGTTATCGAACTAAGGGCTTTAGGGAGAAAGGAATTGTGATGGATATAGTAGCAGGAAGAAAGAACAGTGAGGGCTTATGCTCATACAGTGGATGGCACATATGCTGATCCGGTGCTGTCTATCTAGTGTCGGTCCGCGATCAATGACGTTGTTGATACTTGAATACCTAACAGGCATGGACAGAATTGCAAGTACTTCTGCAATATACATAAAGCCTACGCCTCACAACGGCCACAAGAACAAGGGCGAGCGCCTCGTCTTACATAATCGAGGAACAATGGACTCAGCGCTGGACAAAGGGCCGGAGTTTGAAACTTGCACTGCGAACAATAGAGCTTTCAAAATGGCGGCTGCAAAACCACAGGCTGGCCTCATTCCTTCTCTGACCATTGCCCCCACCTTCCTTCCTTGGCCTGCCATACATGATTTCTCTTTCGTTACTCCTGCCAGTGGCATTGCTAGCCGCCTCCGTCGGTGAGCTCGTCCTCCTCCTTGACCGCCTCCAGCTAATCCGAATCTACAGAGGCCCAATCCAATTCTATCGTGTGCGTTGCGGGTCAATGTCTACAGGGCGTCACTAACACAACCCGTGCGTCGCGTCTCCTGTGCCTATACGTGTACTAACTACCTTCCAGTCGGTGCGACCCTCAGCATACCCTCAAATCCTTCAATTCTGCTTCTGCCGGGGCAATACACTTCTTCCTCCCAACCTCAGCTATTGCATGACGCGCTATCTTCCCAACAAGCGTCCCTCTCTCTTCCTTCCGGTTTCTCAAATTCATCTGCACCTGAGCCTCCGTCTCTACCCTTGACTGTCGCCCTGCAACCTGGCGTCCTCTCATATCCCCAGCCCCTGTACCGTGGACAATCCACCTTCACCCAGCTCCCCACAGGCCCAAACCGTACAACTCCCTCGCTTCCTCCTGGCGCCTTTCTGGTCGCGCCAAACACATGGGCTGCTCTCAAGTCCTCAAACACCCGCATCATTGTCTGGGATGCCATTCCTGACTTTGCCCAGCTGCCATTCTCTAGCGCAGGTGGCGCCCTCAGTCTCGCCGACATCCAATCCGCGGCGTGCTCTCCACCATGTGCAAGCACGGGTGTTTGCTTGCCATCCGGACAATGTAGCTGTCCCCCTGGCTTCGCAGGTCAGTCGTGTGAAAGCTGCGCATCTGGATTCTTTGGTCCGTCATGCCAGCCGTGCCCCTCCGGATGTGCCACATGCGATCAGGGCCAGACTGGCTCGGGCAAGTGTTTGGCCCCAGCCGTATCCAACCCTCCCTCATCTTGCAACTGCTTGAATGGTGTATGCGGGAGCAATGGCCAGTGCACATGCAATCCTGGATGGACAATTAGTACCAATGGAACCGCTTGTGCAAGTTGTGCCCAAGGTTTCTTCTTGAACTCTAACGGTAATTGTTCGGGTGAGCATTTCTGAAATCATTTCGTCCGTGTTTTATTGGCTTACGACCAGCTTAGTCTGTGATTCTAGTTGTACCCAATGCTCCCCGGGCACAGGCGACTGTACAACTTGCAGATCTGGTCTTATCCAAAATGCTGGTGACCCCACCAAGTGCATCGTCCCAATTCCACCTTCCAGCGTGCCGTGTTTGGGAGCCGGAAGCTTTGGCTTTAACGGTAGCTGCACGCCATGTTCTTCATCCTGCCAGACATGCAGTGGACCGACGTTGAACGACTGTATTGTGTGCGCTACCGGAACATTCATGCATAACGGTCAGTGTGTAAGTGTAGACGCGAACGGCGTGTGTTCAGGGACCGCCCTATTTGCTAATACCGCCACCGTTGGGTGTGATGGTACGCCCTTTTATTGATCTTACGTGTAGATATATTTTGACCCCGTACCAGGTTGCCCCGCCAAGTGCACTGCGTGCAACATTCCTAATTTCCAACCTGCGTCCTCGTCAGCTTTTAATGTCAAGTGCACAGGATGTATCCCCGGTTTTGTGCTATCCCAAGGACAATGTGTCAGCCAGTGTCCCAGCGGGACTTTTCTAGCCTCCGATAATCTTACATGCACTCGTGAGTTGACTCGGTGGGGCCCCGTTATTGCCGCTAATCATGATCTGGCAGCGTGCGACTCGTCATGCTCGACCTGTGTCGGGGACGCCAAGTTCTGTCGGACCTGCAATGCCAACCAGCTGGCTGTCAACGGAACCTGCACGACCTCCTGTCCTCCTAATACTGTCTCATCCGGAGGCGTATGTCTTCCCTGCCATCCAGACTGTGCGACCTGCTCCGGGGATGCTTTCAATCAATGCAGCACGTGCCCTTCATCTCTTCCTGTTCTCTCCTCAGGCCGATGCCTCCCCACATGCTCCCGATCCGAGTTCCTGGATACGTCTTCTTCAAGCTGCAAGGCCTGTGACGGGTCCTGTGCCTCGTGTGCGGGTGCTGGTCCTAATGCATGTTTGGCATGTTCCAGCGCGAACCAGGTGCTCAAGTCCGGAGCGTGTGTCGCGTCCAGCTGCACCGCCTCCAGCAGCATCGTTCCCGGTCTTGGCGTCTGTCTTTCGGATCTCGTCGCCGTCGCCACCTCCACCTCGTCGACGCCCGCGCCGCTTCCCACCTTAGTAACTCCGCCAGTGAAGAGCACCAGTGGGTCTTTGGCATGGTGGCAGATCTTGCTTATGGCGCTTGGGTGTGCCTTCATCTTCATCGTCATCCTCTGGCTCTGGCGCCGCCATGCACGGAAGCGACGCGCCAAGCAAACAGCGATGTTTGCCAACAAACTGAACCATCGCGCCGCATGGCGTCGAGGGCTCGACAAGTTCACGACGCTTTTCAAGGGGACACATAAGCCACGTGGCGGCATGTTCGTCAAGGAGACTGAGTACCAGCGACTTCAGCGGCTGCGCGATGCTGAGGCAGCGCGGCACCAGCATGAGATGAGCAAGCTTGAGAGCAGCTATGTCCATTCCTTGAAGCGCGTCCCGTCGCCGCAGCCGAGCATCGACAGTGCGAGCCACACCCACCCGCATTCGCATGCGCCCCATTCGAACCGCGTTTCGGCGCCCTCGTTGTATTCGCAATTCACGGGGATCCCGCGTAAAGGCCCCGACCCCAAGCAGCCGTCGCGGGAGCTCGATCTTGATCTTGAACGCGGGGAGCTGTTGACGTCGCGTTTCTCGTCGACTACGAGCGGGACGTCGGTTTATCGTAGCTCGTCGGAGAGGCTGCCTGAGGAGCTTCCACCGATGCCGAGCGATGCAGCGACGTACGCTGCGCAGCATCGGCGGCCTGCTTCAGTTTGGCTCGTGCCTGCGGAGCCCCTCGTCCCTATGGATAGCGGGACGAGCAAGAATCCTTTTAGAAGGTGATCGGATCTGTCGTTGGACGAACTTACGAGCAATGATGCCTTTTAGGAGCTGGACATACTTACGACCATTCAATCATTTTTATATATCTCATACCATGTTCCGACATCTGGACTAGTCAGCATAGTAGACGGATGGGGTCACATTCACGGCTTTTTCGTTTTTTTCATCATTAATACGCATAATGTAGCCCCTAGCTTACTGAGCAGTGAAACAAATGTAATTTTCATGTGTAGATGCATCATATACTGTGGGGTGTAAGGAAACCCGCTATCATGCACCCCGTCATCGGCTTGAGCGACTACGCGCCTTTTTTAAATACTGTACCCAAATGTCCGGCTGAGCCAAAACGGCGGGGCTCCGCCAGACCCGTCAGGGTCATGCATACAAGGACGCATCACCACCGGAACTCCGATAAACCATATGATTGAGCCCCGGGCCTTTCCCTCATTTCTCCCTCCCACCTTTATCCCACGTCTTGAACGAGTCGCACAGAAAGTTAAGATGAGCCAAGTGGAGGGTCTCCGCGATACCATCCAGATTCGTGAGTGTCCATGATATTTCGACTACAGCGTACGTAGCTTTATAACTGACTGGGCGCCGTCGTCGAAAGAAGGATCTGGTGTTATTCCTTTGCACCACGATGGCAGTGCTCGGACGGTGCAAACAACTGCAGCGACGTCACCTCGCTTTGCATGGCTCGTTGCGAAACCGTACGTCATGGCCCCGCCCGCTGCCTGATAATTCGTAATTTTCCTAACGTATGGGGTGTTTCTGTAGAGGAGACCAGGCAACAGAGAGAAAGCGAGACGTATTTGAGGCATATATGCGGGGTGATAAGCTAATAGAGTAACAGACGGATCAATGAACGATGAAGCTGGGAAGGAAACCCACAGGATTTGAGGGGGAGCGATGCCATAGTTGTTCAGACGCGACCGTTCATAGATAGATATGCCAAGGATGAGACGAGCTACGCCGAGTTGGGTGTTTCACGCTCATCCGTGAACCAGACATTGTTGTCTTGTCTACAGCCAGGAGAAACTGTGGAACAGATAGCGGGCGAGGTAATCTTCAACGTAAGGCACTCCTGTGTCCAAAGTCAAAGAAAACGAACAGTGGGGCGAGCATCGTTTCAGCTAAGACCCAGATCCCAACTATCCAAAGTGAGATGGATGAGCGAAGTAATATTGCCACTAGCGGAGTTGGAGAATAGGCTTCGGTTTGACGTTCGAATTAGCAAGGGGGTTCTACCGTCTGCTTCAAGTCCTCGACCCTGTGGTGGGAAGGTGGGGAGGCGCGGGGGGAGCGAAGCGTTCATTAATTCTTCATCATGGCTTGTGACCTGATTGAAAAACAATGCGGGGGGGTGGTAGGACAAGGTTCAGCCAGGGTGGTTCGCATCCGCGAATAATGAACGGTGAGTCAACCTACCTGAGAATCTGTTTCATCCTCGATCCAGACATAGGACGAAGTGGGCTTATGTATTCTTCCTTCAACAGCCTGGCCTCATGTAACTTGAATAGACGTATGTAGACCGAGCGAGGCCAAGCTTCAGCCTGGAGTCTGATGCAAGATATGAACATTGGCACCGCGCAGAGATCATAAAAAAAGTAAAGTGTTTAGCACAGATCATGGGTGCTAGTATGCGCTCGTGCCACACCACTGTAAGCTGCCAGTCCCATCTGTGCTCTAGAGTTGTTAGCTGAGGGGATACAAGAAAACACAATAGATAACGTGTGGACGGTATGGGAACCCCGTGGGAAAGCCACCCTCAATAACTCGCGTCACAAAAAAACATTTCATGTGAGCCCAGCAGACATGAAAAAATTGTGGAAAATTTTGTACATATTTTGAAACTATGTACTGGTAGATAGTCCACCAAATATTGGTGGATTATCTATCATGATCCTCAAGTTTAGCAAAAATTCGCCCGGCTACACATCCGACGAGTAGAAAAGACAGAAGACTAAGAAAATAGAAAGAAAAAGAAAAGAGTTAGCAATAGAAGTGGTGAAGGAGTAAGAATTTCTATTAATATCGCTCAAATATCCCTATGATTCGTCCCTCGAAATGCAAGAAGGCAATTAGCAGTAAGTGTTGCCGAAGCTTAACGTCGAGGGCAGGCGCTTAGGTGGAACGACAGGCTCAACTAAACGCATTCAGGTAATACAGCGCCTCGTTAGCCGCACGTACACTATCAGCGGCTGGGAATCTTACATACCGTACTTCCCTCTCGCCTTTTACTAGAGGAAACCGTGCGAGGTTCCCACAATGGCCGCTTTACGAATTTTTCAACACTCAGTTCTACCTGAGCCTCTTCGCTTTTTGGCGTTTTTCCATTAGAAATATTCAACCCTTTTGCTGGCTTGGGCAGGTCTAATTATCCGTTCCAAGTCGATCAAATCGTACAACTTACTTCGCGTCAGTGCCCCCTCCTTCCTGCATGCATGCTACATTTCAGGTTGCCTTCTATATCAAACAATCTCTACGTCCTCCAGCGTAGCGTACCGTATGTTTTATTTACGTTCACCCAGGCCCGCCGCAGCGCGTCTCGCAATCATCGTATCCTCCCCCCTTCACTCTCTTCGCCTCCCACAGCAGCCGAAGGTGTAACGGCGCGAAAATGGCTTGCGGAATTCACGAAGGCGTCCATACCGCGCGACGAGGTCGAACTCACGTTTGCGCGCAGTTCGGGCCCGGGGGGTCAAGTGTGTATTATTTTTTCTAGCTATCAGCTACTAATGGTTTATCTTGAATGCACGTAGCACGTAAATAAGGTGAATACAAAGGCCGTTGTGCGGTGTGCGCTAGATCGGGCTTGGATACCGCACTGGGCGAGGGATAAGCTGACGCGGAGTGTACGCACACGGCCAATGCTCTATAGTCCTGTCTAAAGGCGCGTTACAGAATGCGTATGTAGCGTCTTCAAGAAGCTTGCTTGTCACTTCGACCCTGCACCGAAGTCAGGCGCAGAACATTGAAGACTGCTTCGAGAAGGTGGGCTGCGCCATACCCAAACCCCTGCGTTTCTGGTGCTAACCGTGCCCTCTCTTTGCCGTGCGTCTCCATCCGTTGAACACGCCTACGATTCACGCAGTTACACGCCCTCATTCATGGCTCCTGTCTTGCTGTTCTGCCAACACCTGCGGATCCTGCCCGGTTATCACGCAAGGCCAGTTATGAACGTGCTGAGAAGCAGCGCCGTCGAGCAGAAAAAGGCTACAGGTCCGCCGTGAAGAGCGGGCGGCGTGGCGGCAGTGGAGACATGTGAATGTCAGCAAAGTTGTATGCCGATGGTCGCCGTGAAGGCCATACTCGAGAATAAGTGAATATAAGGCGACTCCACCGTCTAACCGATCCATTCTTGGTTTGAATACGCAGTCGTGGACTAGGTCACATTGACACCCTTAGGTTCATCACCGTCAGTTAATTAACCCTGTTCATGCTTGACTGCTGGTGATGTGTTCACGGTAAATAGAACGTACATACAGTACTGTACATTGTAACAACAGATATGAAGACAGAGACCAAAGACACCACATCATATTAGGCTTCCACGTACGCGTATACCGATGTCCGTGAATAGGAGGAGTATACGATGTCAAAAAAGGAAAGTCCCAACAAGTTTTACTGGTGGAATGTGACAATCAGAACTGCTCCCTGAATTTCGTGCCACCCTCAAACGATGGCGTGGTAGGGCTCTCCTTAGGCGAATAGTCAGCCTTTTGTGGTTCCTTAGGCTCCCGCGAGACAGCAGGGAGAGGGACCTGCTGTCTACGCACGCTCTCAGGGAGGCGCTCCGGATCAAACGGGTCCGTATACGCATCTGCATTCACCCCACGAGAGAGCGCAGGCGGAGCCGAGAACGCCTTCGACTTGTCATTATGCATGGGATACCCAGTATATCCGCTGCCGCCGTCCCCATAGCGCGCCGCGTGAGTCTTACCCACCAAGTCCATATCCTCCCCACTGTCGTAGTCAAACTCGTCGGTCTGCTGCACCCAGCCTGCGTTCCTTTTGCGCCGGGACGCAAAGAGGCCTGTGGGTGCAGATGTCGAGCTTGATGAGATAGGGTGATTCTTATTGCCGTCGCGGCCCCCGTGTGGCCGCGTGTGGAGGAGGTAGAAAACAGCGCAGCAGCATAGGATGATGAGTATTCCGAGGCCGACGATGAGACCGATAAAGCCTGGAACCTGTAAGTGTCGTGGTGTTGGCAAACAGAAAGGTACTCTTACCGCCTTGAGAGCCACCAATTTTAGGGACGCCCGAGTTGAATTTGGACTGCGGCGGTGCCGTAGGGTACTAGATTAAAACATTTCGTGGTGTTGTTAGACCAAATAGAATTCTTATTCGGTGCATACTGACGAGCGATGGGTCCAAAGTATTCGACAAAGTATTTGCGCCAGAACCGCCTCGTTTGGCTGGGGGATCGAAAGGAGTAGGGACGTTATAGTTTCCCATTGCGAGGCCGAATCGTGGTCGTGTCATATCGTGAGGGAGGGCGTGTAAAGCTTGTGGAAGCCAAGTGGCTAGCGAAGCCTACCGGCTCAATGATGACTTCATATTCCCACGCCGGGACCACTGTAAATCGCCATTTACGCCCACAGCAATTTTTTGTTAAATAAAAATCCATTTAACATGTCTGGCACAGATACTTGATCCTTGACTAGTGACTGATTTGGAGGTTAGACAGAAATGCGGCCTGTGACTCATAGGAGCCTGAGGGAGTTTAATTTGTGGTTAGAAGTGTCTTTCTCCTTAGCATAGCAACATTATAGGGGGTAAGGTTAGAGACCAAAATTTGGCATAGATTATACAGGAGAATGGCGGAGAGTGTGCATTGATATACGCTTCAGGACAGGCGAATTATCACAAGTGACCGGCACTCTGGAAAAATGTCAAGTGAGTGCCGGAAGAGAAAAAACGCACTGCATATCCTGAGTCTTGATGACTTGGACAACCTGCCTTCAAGCCTTGACTAGGGACCATGCGGCCGAACTATGGAACCGTAATGAGATACATGGCTGCTTTGTGATTCGAATTGCACGACTAGGTACTCGGGCGTTCCATCGAATTGGAGACCATGGATGATATAAGAAACTGTCAGGCCATAATACATCGAATACGGCTTGCAGACAGGCCCCGGAAGCAGAGCACACCCAATTCCAGTGACAGGCCACTGTTGCCCTGCAGAACCTTCTGAGAAAACTCAGATACCGAGGCCAATAGTGGGACGCGGTACTCACAAAGATTGTGCAGATGATGACATATCCTAGGAAGTCTGAGGTGAGCAGCATTTAGTTGTGACCACTACTCAGCACCCACGCCCGCGGTGACACGTCATTAATATGATCAGGCTCCTGTTCCTGCTACCAGCAATCTGGACCAACCAGAGAGAATTTGATTTATTCTGTGTCAGGGAAGGAGCTGTAGGACGGTAACGTCGCTGTAGAAGTGCGTCCTCATGCTGTTGAGAGAACAGTTCCAACGAGCTGTTTTTGTTGACGTTTAGAACAATGTCAGGAAAAGTCCGCGATCCAGGTACTTTATAGAACACCAGGAACCCATGAAAAGCGCTCCTACTGCCGACCGTTGAACGTTGACATTGACATGTCAGGGATACCCATTTTGGTTTTAGGAGATAAGAGCAGCGCTGTCAGTCAATATTTTGAAAATCGATGCATGAGATCGCTCAAGACCAGGCGGATATACGTTTAGACCAGTTGGCTGCCGTCTAGCCTTCTAAAAACCACATGGGATGTAAGGCTGTTAGGTCCAAAGGAAATGTAGTACACACCCATGCCAGATGTCGCATCTAGTAGACATGTGAATCCGTCCGAAAGGCTACGGTAAAGCTGTCTCCGAACTAGCAAAATAATTAATTTCCTTGACTCGTCGGTTGTCCGCAAGCTCTCATATTATCCTAGCATAATGAGTGGCCCGTCCTGCAGGTAGCTGCGCCGAGTCACGTCGTATACTTAGTCCACGGTCATTTCTTCAAAATTCTTCTGACTTACTTATGACTCAGTGCAGGTGGTGTCCACAAGCGACCATAGCTGATTGGGCGCACAGACCACCTGAGTGGAAATGGAGAGCTAACGAGAGCAATATGGCTGAGAAAGCGACATTTCAGTGCTGTGAAGCCCCTTGTCTCTAACCACCATCTTCTCCTCCTACTTTCTGCCACCGAACTTCTAGCAACAACAGCTTCATCAAATCTTAACATTCATGGCTCGTACCAAGGTTAGTCTTCTTCACTCGATGCCATCCACCTCTACATCGTCGTTGTCGTCGTCGTCGTCGTATCCTCCTACTCTTTTCCTCGTCGTCGTCGACGTTATCGCTGACTTTTTCCACCGCAAACTTCCGACTCAAACTCACGACGCGCGTGCTGACTTGTACATGGCACGGTAACGTTCGGACAATCAAATCTACGCGACTTCTCTTGCACTTGGCCGCCTCGGAACCTCTTGAATATATCCTTTTATGGTAATTCCAGCAAACCGCCCGTAAGTCTACAGGAGGCAAGGCCCCTCGTAAGCAACTCGCTACAAAGGCCGCAAGGAAGACTGCTTCCGTATGTATACCACAGGTTGATAGAAAACACAACTAACATGCTGCTCGTCGCCGCAGACGGCGACTGGAGGTGTCAAGAAGCCTCACAGGTTCAGGCCTGGAACTGTCGCTCTTCGTGAAATCAGGCGATACCAGAAATCCACCGAGCTTTTGATCAGGAAGCTTCCCTTCCAGAGGCTCGTTCGTGAAATCGCCCAGGACTTCAAGGTTCGTTGTCACCGCCACTTACCATGACTCACACTTATTGTCCGCTTCAATTAGACGGATCTTCGCTTCCAGTCCTCAGCGGTCCTCGCTCTCCAGGAGGCCAGTGAGGGTGAGCACATCCCTATCAATCCACCAGCTACGTCGCTGACACTGCGCCTTAGCTTACCTCGTCTCTCTCTTCGAAGACACCAACTTGGCCGCTATCCACGCCAAGCGTGTAAGTTGCTCTCGCCTATCATCCATGCCTGTCTTATACGACCCGTTGCAGGTTACCATTCAACCCAAGGATCTCGCACTTGCCCGCCGTCTCCGTGGCGAGCGTTCATAAGCGCCCGTTATCTTCGTTTTGTGTCGCTTGATGTTGTACACGAAAACCGCCTGTGCTCTGTTTCTTGTTTCGTTGCTCCCGACTGGATGTGTGCCCTAGGCATGTACCATTTAGATATACTATGAACTTGTTCCGCTACCCCTAGTTGCTATATGTCCGTCCCCCTTTCCTGCCAGAGTAATGTTGGTACAGTTAGTGTTTGTTATGCCGAAGATATGCCTTTTCTTAGCCTAGGGACCTCAACATGCATTCGGGTTCACTACGCCTAATCAGACCATGCAAGTCTCAAGTCGGGCTCAGTCCCGCAGCCCATGATCGGATAGCACCGGCATAGTACACGAGAGAGAGGACCCGCGCTCCGCTCAGCTGCGACCCCGGTGCCTAGATGAGGTTCCATAAGGTAGAAATGAAACTATTCTTCCAGACGTGCAAATATGACGAGTTGAGACCATTACTGGACAGGGCGGTTCTCGAGGAGCACCGGGTTGTTGGCGAGCTTTGCGCCGCAGCATAGAACATGATCCATTCAAGACTCCAAATGTCTTTTTGGCGATCTGTGCGCCGTAATACTTGGCACCAACCAAAAAGAAAGACAAAAGGAGCGGAAATAAGACATGAGATATGGACCGGGATACTAGTGGAACAGATCGAAGACTTGATGCTTAAGTTCATGACGGATTTTCCGTCGACGTACGGGGTTTAGCCTCTTGGAACCATCCTTGTTATCCCGTTGCCACAAGCTGTTTGGGATCAGTGGAGGATGATCATGGTGTTTCTAATACCGCGGCTTGTGCAAGCTCCCGCCATGATAGCGGACTAGTTCCACGCCTATACTAGTAGAGTTGTATTGGATCCTTTGTAAATAAATGTACGCACCAAGGCGAGCCTTGATATAATTCTGGTACACAGCGATGACCTCGTTAGCGTAGAAGTATCCTGCGTTCCTCCAGGTTTGAGGCTCTGACGTTCATGGCCTTTGTCCCATTACAGTAAGTAGTCCATTACACTGTGCTCTGCAAAATGCTTAGCTTAGTACCCGTTGACAAGACATGAGCGCGTGCTGCAAGCTATACGTCGACGTCTTCGTAAGACTGTGGGAAACCAGCGACCGTGACTCACCCCAATATTGTCGGAATGTGACCCCATAGCTGCCAAGGTTTCCCTGCCATAGCAGTACTCTCGACATAATGGACACCTGCATCCCCCTCGAAGCCAACCCCGAGACTTTTAATCCACTTGCCGCCACCCTCGGTCTCGACACCTCCCTCTACTGCCTCCATGACGTCCTCGGCCTTGATCCCGACCTTCTCGCCTTCGTGCCACAGCCCGTTGAGGCCGTCATCCTCCTCTACCCTACCCCAGAGCGATGGGACCATCCGAGCGTCGTGGAGAAGGACAAGGAAGCGGCGCAGAGGGCGCCGATTGATACTAGTGAGCTGGTGTATTTTAGACAGACATTATCGAATCATTGTGGAACTATCGTATGTCAATTTCGCTCTAGCGTATCATATACTCACTGGGTGACCCCAGGCGCTCTTACATGCATTGGCCAACACGCCCTCGCTGCCGCTAGGTCAGTCACTGCTATATACGTACACACCCTCATCGCCATGCTCATTGTCCACAGCTGACGGTCCCATGAAAGACCTCTTTGCGCGCTGCAAAGGTCTTTCCCCTGACGCGTCGGCTGAGCTCCTCGGCGCGACTGACATCACAAAATCGCATAACATTGCCTCGCTCACGGGCCAATCTGACCCATACGGGCCACTCCACTCGCATTACCTCGCGTTTGTCAACTATAAGGGAGAGCTGCTCGAGCTGGACGGTTGGAGCCATGTGGGGCCTATTGCGCATGGTCCGATGCAGCAGGGTGATCTGCTCCATGTATGGTTTTCTTTCTTTCTTTGCTCGAATGTCGGGTGCAAGCTCACGCGATGTGTGCGCCCTAGAGCGCGGTGGATGTTGTCAAGAAGATGATGGCGGAGACGGGAAGCATCAAGTATTCGCTCATGGCGATTGCGCCCACACAAGACTGACAGGACTGAGGCTCTGAGATTTGACTTGCGGCTTTCTGTTCTGTTCTGAGGCGTACATATCCGAGCTCAAGATAGATTCAGTGCTGCGGACAACACGCGACAAATGGTTCGGTGAGAATGTCTGCGGAAGAAAATTGGTTTAATTTCATGTAGAAGGTGCCGATGCCTAGGACGCGCGATCGCCTCGACGTTGCATGTCAGTGCGCGTTGGTACTAAATTCCAAGGACTAAATGACCTGCAACATGGACTGCAAATGGAACTTTTGTATTATGTATTTGTATATCCAATCCCCAAGCTCACCCCCGCGCTTTGAGTCCCGCAGCCGCACTCTTCATTATCGGATAAACAGCGCCAGTAGGGTACACTGCAAAGCCATCATTCGGTGAAGGACCCGTGCTCAGCTGCGACCCCGCTTGCCAGATGAGGTTTCCTAAGACAGGAATGGAACTGTATTCTTCCAAACATGAAATTAGGGGTTTTACCTGTTAAGCCACTGGATATGACGGTGTTCCACCAAAGCTGGTAAGTTGAGGACTGGTTTGAGGTCACGCCGAACTCCTCGAGGAGCACCGGCTTGTTGGCGGACTTCTGCGCCGCAGCATGAGACGTGATCCAGTCCACACCCCATAATGTCTTGTTGGCGCTCTGGCCCCAGGACTGTGCACCGGAACATGAGTACTTAGCACCATCAAATGAAGAACAAAAAGAACAAAAGCAAGACCAGATACGGACCTCGGGATACGAGTGGAACGTGCCAAAATCAAGAGTCTTGATGCCAAGGTTCGTAGCAAAGTTCACGCCGACGCCTGGTGCGTACGGGTAGGTCGGCGGGTTCGCCTCTTGGAACCACCCCTCATCTCCCATGGCCACGAGGTGGTTTGGGTCAATGGATTTGATATATGACGAGATGGTCGTGGCCCAGGTAGTGATAGTGCTTCCGGCGGTGTCGCAAGTACTTGATGCAGCGCCGGTGGATCCAGAGCATCGCGGTTCGTTTGCAAGCTCCCAGGCCATGACAGTCGGCTCATTCTGATAGCGGCTGACCCACGCCTACAAGTCGTATTTAGACTCTCCGTAAAAATGGATCCATGGAGACTCACGTTGATATAGTTTTGGTACGCAGTGATAATCTTCTGGTTAGTATAGAATGTGTCGTGCGTTCCTCCGGGGTTGAGCTGAGAAACGTAGACGTCCATACCACCATAATCGCTCCAGTTGTTGGTGAGGGTAACGATGAGACGGAGGCCATGTGCTTTCGCAGAAGACACGACATAGTCGAATTTGCCTAGACCATTGGCGCCAGTGTTCACGGTAGGTGTTCCATTAGTCCACAGGTGGTAGTATGCTCCGAAGTTCTGTGCTCTGGAAAAGAATAGAGGTTGCTAGCTTAGTACGGGTTTCCACTGACAAGACTTCCGGCATACGCAGTGACCTCATTGAACCCCTACATAACTGGTTTTCAACTTCCAATCGGAAAGGAAAGTTGAGACATACCCATGTTCGAACAGTTGTCAGGCCAGCGGCAGCCATATCTGCAAAGGCCGTGTCAATATCGGTATTTGTGTTCTGCGCAAGCCAGTATGCGTTGGTACTAAAATCGAAGGCATAAATGTCCAGAAGTCTTGTAAAGTTTACGCCGTTAGGCATACCCAGCTACGACGTAGTCTGCGCCATTTAATGTGAATTTCTGGCCGGAAATCTTCACGAATCCGAGACCGGGGGTAGGATAACTTGGAGGGGGTGCAGAAGTCGTGGGAGGAGAAGGGGTGGCGGGAGGAGCGGCGGTGCCAGGCAAGCATTGCGAGTAGTAAGGGTTAGAAACAGTACAGGTAGAGCCAATAGCACAGGTTGTTGGACCTTCCATGGCTACAGTTAAGAATTAGTAGACGAGTGACTTGTTAGGTTTTACCTATCCATCCATTGCCTATCATTTACAGAAATATGATCTTGGTGAGTCCGAGCTGCTCCTGTCATTAAAATATTCTGCACGTACCTCCACACTGACCCCATACAGGGGCAGATGATTGTGAGGAAACGAATGGCGCGACTGCAAGAGCTGCTGCTACAGAGGTGCACTTCATTTATTGTTGAGTGACAATTGATTTAGCAATTGCTGGAGAGGAAACCAGATCTTGTAGCAGAGCACTTATATACGATCATGCTGCATTCAGACGGCTAATCCAGCGGGGAACAATTAACTATATGACCAGCTGAGCAACTGCAGACTAAGCAGGTAACTGTCGTGAGCGGTCCGAGCGTAGTAACACCTAAGTTGGTGTATTAGACTGTAGCAACTGGTTAACGTGACTTGAGAGCAAAGCCAATCCGATGATTTCCCGCTGAAACTACCCCCAGTCGCTGGTAGCAGGAAGAACCACTGGCGGACCGGACGAGTTGCAAAGAGCAATACTACCGAAAATGATGCGCGCAAGAGATGAGGGTTAGTTAGGAACAGTTGCGTATGTTCAGTAGCCTAGTGAATGTTATTAGAGCTGGTGGTTCTGATTAGACTCGAGCTTGCTTAAAACAATGGAAACCGAGGTGACTCATACGTGACCATTATAAGTAGTTGTCACCACTCTTTCTTCAACTTGAACCTCTGCTATACGGCAGTTTGTGATGGGCTGATGTGACAATCTACGTATAGAAGCCCTTTGCATTTTAGCATCAACCGCGGTGTTATGTGGTCTGTCCATCTTTCATGTTGATGTATTTTCTCTGGTTGGATGCTCAATTGAACTGTGGAAATGAAGGGGAGTCTTAAACCTCATGATGGCGTCTTGTGGTGGTGGTTCTCAGTAGTGGCTATGCTCTAGTGTTCTGTGCCTTGTGCATGGACTTGGTTTGCAGTCCAACTTTCCGTGTGCATTGGATTGTGTCAAGGACGGTCGCCAGTATTTCCCTGCTTCTTGTGGAAATCATTCACAGGGGCTTTCAAGGATGTCGAAGCTAATGTCTGATTACCGAAGTGGATCCATTCGGTATTCAATTTCCCATGTTTTTTTTACCGATTCATCTCTATCGAAAACTCAGCAACGGAAGGTTTGTCCCAAGCTATGCACTCTGTAAACTTTCAGATAATTCAACCGTGACTATTGGCGCGTCCGTGTTGCGCTCATGTCCGCTGATGTATGTATATCGGGACAGGAGGCTACTGTCATTATTTCTTCAGTAAGTCGGGCATGCACAATATGCGATATGGCGCTCATCATTCTTAAAAGGTCACAGTTTTCAGATATTTGACTTGAAGTAACCTTTTGGTCCCTGTCCCTGTTTGCTATCTTTCCAGACAGTAAAGGGGTCTGGTGATGTGCGACGCCTGTGGTGCATTTTCTGCGGTCCTGATGTGGTTGAGGCTGTACCACGGGGGCCATCCGTCTCAGTTTGAGAAGGTCTCATCTGACAGACTTGTCATACGGTACGCTGGCATGTTAGTCATGGCACGCCCTGAAGATACAGACAAGAGGCCACGTATGGTATGTATGTATTGATCGGATCTCTCCCTTCTCATGTTTGCTCTTTCATTCTTAGCCGGTAAATCCTTAACCGTGATCTCACCTCGCTTTCATCGAACCTCCCGATTGTTCGACGACGCATTAATCTCTACCTTATCGACTTTTCTGTAGATGGTATATTTCATGCATTTCGAGTCTAATGTCATGAACAATAACATCATGGACACCATCGTTAAATCGAAGACGCAGTCAATATTTGGGCCAGTTTTTTTTGTTACGATTGCACACATGGCAGGAACCGAAGGTCCCAGTAGACGTAGGGACTGAGTCCGATAGGTTCTCTTATGTAACCATCCTTTCCGTAGCTGTAGACCGCCACCTAGTCGGCACAACTCTTGACTCTTATCCCCATGCTACTCTTCACCAGGACAGCCAACTGGTAGCGACACTGGTCTGCTCGCTGTTCGGCCTTGTCTCGAACAAGACGGCAAATTTTGTCGACAAAACCGCTTATAACAGCTGTGTATGGCGTCGCCGTCAGCGAAGCCTGTGGATACCTTGTCGTCCAATTATCTTGATGTCGGCCCTCCCAAGCTGCTACTCTGCGAACGTCTCCCAACGCCCGTCAGCTTTGAACAAGTAGGGGGCGCGTTGCTGTCCCCGCCGCTCTCCAGAGCTTCGTCCCCTCTACCTCCCTACTTCAAAGTCGACACCGATATAGCACTTTCTCCGAGAGGGAAAACAATCTCCACACTTCCCTCTCCTGTAACTAATCCAGAAACACGTCCGGTTGGCAAGAAAACCAGTGCATTTTTCAGCACTGCGTTCGAAACGTCGACGCCTTCTCCACCGCCTCCCATCAGGCGCAGAGCCTCCAACTCTAGTACAATTTCGTCCTCCCAATCCTCGAGCGCCAACGAACACGTCATTCCAGAGGCTGAACGCGCCCAGACAGCCAATTCGTCCTTTTTTTTCGCCAAAGGTTCCGCAACGCCCACGCCTCCGCCCAGTGTTAGGTCTTTTATCGATGATGGCCCTACCTCTCGTACTCTACTTGGTAAGCTACCCCCGCTTTCACGGTTTTTCCCATCGCGCGCCACCACCGATCGCGACCCTGATTTGTCTGACGACTCTGGTCATCTGAGCGGCTCCCCCCCACCCATCCACACCTCATTTCAGCGTGATTTCGTGACGATCGACGACTTTTCATCCATTACCTCCTCTCCCACTGATCTCGTGGTTCCGGACTCGCCCACTCCGAAGGCCGAACTGCCGCAACCTATCGAACACCTGCCCCGTGAGGCTGACGCATTGGACGCGATAGAACTCACGCAGGAGACTACTATCGGGACCGATGTGCCCCTGCGGCTCATCCGGGAGCTCGGTCAAGGCGCGTTCAGCTGCGTCTGGCTCGCCCTCGACGTGGAACACAAGCTGGAGCAGCCTGGAGTAGGCTCGCAACTGAAATGCGACAACATGGCACGTCGAAAGGGCGACAGAACGGTTCATGGCCTTCGTCCCCCCCTGCCGCCTTCCCTTTCTGGAAGCTCCCTCACGAGGAGCCAGAGTGTGTATTTCGCCGCGCGTGACGGCGAGGGTGCGACGGGCTCCAGCGAGCCCTCAGTAAAGGAAATCGGTGATCGTGATCACGAGGGACAAAGCCTAGTTGCTGTGAAGATGATGGATCGTTCGGTGTGCGATGCCGACGACCGCACCCGGATCAGTTTCGTGCGAGAGGTGGAGGTGTTACGCGTGAGCCTGCATCTCATCTTCCCTGCTCGCTGCTCACGGCTGGGGGTCTCTACTGCCAGCATATTTCACACCCTTCTATTGTGTCGTATCTACACTCGTTTACGACGCCCACGCACCATTGTCTCGTGCTAGAGGCGCTCCAAGGCGGCGAGCTGTTTGAGCTCCTAGACCAGGGCGATAACCATACTCGCATGACAGAGCCGCTGCTCCGCCGCATGTTCGGGGAGCTTTGCCAGGCCGTCGGGTGGATGCACGGTGTTGGTCTCGTCCACCGTGATCTGAAGCTTGAAAGTTCGTTCAATCTTCTTCCTTTACTAGCATAGACTTGACCTCCGTGACCTGCAGACATCCTCCTGACCACCAACCCGTTCCTCGCGTCCGATTTGTCCCCAAGCGCCTTGTCATCCCTCCCTTCGCCTCTAGTCAAGCTGACTGATTTTGGCCTCGCACGCTTCATCGACCCTGCGAACCCCGCGCTCGTAACGCGCTGCGGATCCGAGTCATACGCTGCCCCGGAGATCGTAACCGGGAAGCCGTACGATGGACGTCAGACAGACGCATGGGCATGCGGCATTGTATTGTACGCCCTTGCGACGCGCGCCCTGCCATTTGACCGTGTTAGCACGGGCGATCGTGACACACATCGCAGTCATCTGATGCGAATCGCACAAGGCGTGTACGCATGGCCCGAGCCCGAGGAGAGACTCGCTACCGAGGATCTGAAGAGTGTTGTTGCGCGTTTGCTAGTGCGGAACGCGGGGAAGCGGGCACGTGTTGTAGAGTTATGGGATGAGCCATGGATGCGGGGCGAAGGCGCACCGACGCCACCTCTGTCTAAGGCTGGGTGTGCACCTGCTGGCCGGCTTGTTGGAAATGATATCCCCAGCGTGGCGAAGCAGGAATTGTAGAAGAGTGTAACGGTTAGCTATCTCCATTTCTTTTATTGGTATCACTGTTGTCCAACAATCGCTCTCGTTCATTTTTTTCATCCTTAGTTGTTCAGGCCACCTCTCCTTTATAAGCTGGTGTCACCAACCTCAGTTTTCATATCCTACTCACCCAATGTCTCCCTCCCCGTGTCGTTGTGTTTTCATCCGTTGTACACGTCATTACAGTATCAATTTATACACTAAGTACGTCTTGAAAGGAATTATACGGTTGAGTTAGTCGGGCATTGGTGTCAGGACAATCTTGCCGTACGGACTGTCGGCCTGTCCACCGCCTTCCTTCACCCAGAACCCCACCTCGTGAATGCCTGATCCTTTGTCCAGGCCTGTAGCGTCCTCCAGGATGAGCTTGATGTGCAATCCTGCAATAGCTTTAGGAGTCTTTAAGTACCATATTGCGACTCTATTATAGGAGGCCGTAGTAGGCCGTCTCCCGGTGACTGTGCTTAGCTGCGCAACAAGCGTCCTAAACTCTTCCTTGCTAGTGGCAAGGAGCTTCACGTGTGATATTCCCTGCGCCGTGCAGGGATGATCGCCAGCCTCTGGGACCTTGGTCATACAATCAGTCAGCAATCTCCTTTATGTTTATAGGAGCCTACCCTCCATTCCCGGGGTGTTACGTCCTCACAGAAAAAGGGAAGTCGTCCGACGCCATGTTTCGTCTCTGGAGCAGCTATCCGCCATTTCAGAATCTTGCCCTGGGGCGTCTCGCGTCCGCCGTCGACGCTTGCATGATAGGTCACTCCACTCCTGTCCTGGGCAGCACGCTCGTTGATGATGCGGGATACATCTGAGGTGAGCCCTAGATGTGCAAAGTCAATCCAGCCGGGAGACGCTGTTCCCCAACGATGCGAGGAGGGAGGGTTCGCATGCACAAATGCTATGAGCTCCAAATAGACACCGTCTGAGAGAACCACGAGCGCGTTGTACGTGAGCCCATCGGCGTGCATACCGCCTGGTATGACACTGTCACAGACAATCAGATCAGTACAAGGAAGGCGAGTATGCAAGGTTGGTATTACTCGAAGCCTAACTTTCGAAATTCAGAGGAAACTTGCTCAACAGTTCCGGGAGGAGAAAGGTGGATAATGTGGTCCAAGACATCGGTGGTCATCTAAACAAACGGTAGCGATTAGAACAGTCACGCACTCAAGTCTGAGACGCTACATCGACTAATGAGGACCGTGAGTGGAGTAGTCATAGCACATTTGTCACGCATGTCATCAACAATATTGCTTCTTCTGACGTAGAACCTCTGAATTATGGAATTATTCCAAACATAAGGCGTTGAATTGGTGAAGCGCATTCGCACCGATGTCCAGATGGCAGGATACATAACAATCTGATATGATATAGGTCAATGACGGACAGGATGCAGGACGTAGCAATGCATAGAGCGTGCAAGCTCGGAAATAAGGCAGGAAAGGCCCGGCCCAACGCCGGGATGAATGACTCTGAAATCCAATGGGATGGGGTGATGGGACAAGCCTTCATAGGCTGATGGAAAGAGAGAAAAGGAAACCAAAATATGAAGTGTGTGAAGTCCAAGCAATTGCCCAGCGCCGCGCAGGCGCGAGCGAGTGCCAAAATACGTGAGTGAAAGGGTCCGTAGGAAAGAGCAAGTGAAGACAAAAGGAATAGAGACACTCCAGCCATAAATGACATTGGTGGGTATTGTAGTGGGAAAGAAAGAATCAAAACCAAGTGACAATGGGTAACGGATGTGGTGGCAATGCAGATCAATAGAATAAATCGCCTCGAGGCGGACCTGGAATAACGTTCGAGGGGTTTCAACGAAAATGCGGGGACATTGATTGCTCTTCTGTTTTTATCGTTCGTTTAATTTGGGGGCATAGCTTGGGCGTAGTGAACGTAGATGGGCGTTGCGTCGTGTAGCAAAGCTCAGAGGGAACGTGGGGGAATAACGAAGGGCGTGTTGTGTCGGTCGGGTCGTGGTTAATCGATGACGTGGGTTTCTGTGTTGTAGCGCATATAGTGTCTGTAATGCTCGTAAGGCTGTAAGGGAAGTCGGGGAACATATTGGCATGTTGGTTACGTGTCGGTCCTATCACGTTAACAATAGAGACATGGGCAGGGATACTCTGTTCAACGCCGTGACGTCGTGGTTGGACCAAACGACGTGGCACGATCGAGGCCACTCCGACCACTGCCGACGGACGACAAACGGGAAGGACCTTTTGACGGGGGAGGGCATGGGCTATCATGCAAGTCATTGCTTTCGCTGTCTTCATGACCACTGGATGAAGCATCCTCATCAAGTGTGGACAAACCTTTGACGGCAACCCCAGCTCTGCGGCCACGGGCTGCATTAGCAGCAGCAAACATGGACCCACTGCCACAAGGACCGCCACTCGGGGCAGTCTTCCTATGTTCCCTTGATGTTGCTGTCGTTGTCGCTGTCGTTGCGGAAGAACTTGCGGCAGAACTTGCGGCAGAAGGCAGGGACGTAAAGGCCGAAGTTCCGCTTGAGGTCTGACCGTATGTGTACGATTGCGTCCGAAGCCATTTGCCGCGGCGGAACTTGTCCAGGTCCATGTCACGCGCATGGGTGTATGCAGGGTCATCCATCTGAACGTAACCTTTGGGCTCACAATCGCCCTGCAATCGACAGAGAAGCACATCATGTGAGGTGACAACCTCGAGTGGGGAGTACTCACAGCAAATTGTTCATAGAACTGAGAGTAACCGCCTTCGAGGATGTACATTTCGGGGTAGCATACTTTCGGGTACACGCGACCATTCATAGCCCTGTCCTTCGAACGCACATGCTTTGCGCTGCGTAGGGGCCACATCAGTATCGCCTGCTTACTCTCAACATGTACTCACAAAGTCGGGGCACGCTTAACGCTGAATTCGCAATGAAATATAAGCACGGCCTTGGCCGCTGGATCTCCACTCTCGCAGGGAGCCGGTTTGTTTGCGCCGAGGAAGTGGTCTTCGACGGAAGCTGTGGTGTTAAGGTTGATAGCACCGGGAATGTGCCCACCATCGTACTCATACTCGAACCGGCAATCAACAATAGTAAAACTGGATACCTGGTCTGAGTACACTCCATCAATGAGGTCTTTGAGCTAAGGATAACGGTTAACATACTGAACCCGCAACTAGCGGGCATCCTCTTACCGTGCTGCAAGTTATTCTGACCAGGCCGTCCTCGCTTACACGGTGACAAGGCAAGATCTTTTTCTCAACCTCCTTGACGCCAAAGCCAGCCAAGCTCTTAGGACTACAAACCCTGGACTTCTCACCTCCCTGAAATTCTTCTCGGTCGCGCTTGCCTAATGACCCAGCTCCGTGGAGCGGGCGCAAATCGTCACTCCCGTCGCATCGCCTGATCATACGAGCATGATGGCGTTTAGCATAAGCGGCGGCTGGGGAGCTGGTCTGCACGTCCGAAAAATCGTCCGAGCTAGGCTCCATCTGTGTCGCGGGGGGAACCATAGCAGAAAAAGCACGACGGGGAGGAAGTAGGAGCGCCATGGCGGGCCCATTGTCTAGATCGGCAGTTGAGGACACAGAATACGCAGATTGTACGTGCCCTGATACGCTAACGGGACCAACCACAGCAGAGAGTGCGGGACGACGGAGCGGGATGCGTCTTGTCGAGGGCGCATTGTACTCGAGCGCAGGTTTCTTTTTGAACAGCTGCGCAGTTGTGCCCACAGTAGCAGCACGAGTGAACTTGTGATGTGAAGGAGAGGAAGGTGGGTCCGATGAACCAGCAGACTGGTTAGCCTCTGGAGATAGCGAGCGCCGTTTCTTCGGGGCAGGAGATGCATGAGGCTCTGGGGAAGCAACGCCGAAGAAGAGATTCGAGTAATTGGTTTCTGGGGCGATGGGGGCTGGCATCGGTGAAGTGGGGTCAGCAAGAGCTGCAGGCGCAGAGGGGGACGAAGACATCATATCCACGTCCATAGCATCGCACGGCGACGGAACAGAGAGGGTCTCAGGCTACCGAGACCGTCAACTTCACTTTAACCACTAGCCTGCCTGGCGAACGTACCACATTGAAGATGCCCTGAGACGGCTCGTCCGTAGGGGAGGGGTTGCCGGACGTCATCCATTGAGCTGGTAAAGCAGTGCGTTGCCTACCCCGGTTGCTAGACGTGGTGCCAGTGGACTTGGTGCTAGCAGGCGAGGGATCGCCGTCACCGTTGAGTAGATCACGACCAAATAGTCGGGGTACAGGTGGAGCAAGGTGGGCTTGTGACTTGTGTGGCACTGCTGGGGAAATGTCCATGGAAATTGGGGAAGGAGCTCGAGATGGCGACGGTGAGTTTAGAGACATGGTTGATGCGAAGGACAGCTCGAGGTCGGAAGAAAGAAAGTCATCTATATCATTCGTTGGTCGGCTTAACTGGATCTTCTGCGGAGGCGCAGGAGGCGGCGATGGTGCAGGATTGAAAAAAGTCATGTCGTCGTGGAGACTCGAGAGTTGTGCAGTTGTCAAAGATCGATGTCGTGGTGAGGAATCGGAGTCTGTGGAGGAAGTAAACAACATGTTTATGGCCAACGCGACACGGTCACGGGATGGGGAGCTGAACCGAATTTTGATGAAACAAAGAGCTGGGTTTAAAGACTTACATGTGGCTGGGGATGAGCAGTCGTTGTGGCTGGATCAATGTGCGGTTGGGCGTCTGGAGAACAAAAGAAATGAGATGTGGACAACCCTAAAAACAGAACAATAGAAAAAGAACGATATAGACCAGTGAGTGTACGCGGAGGAGGCCGTGCCTGTGAACGAGGGCTGGAACGAAACCAAGTTATGCGAGTAGATGGTAGCCAGAGCAGAGCGCAGACAAGAAAGAATAGGCGCAAACTCTAAACTTTGAGCTCACCGCGGGAATGTTTGGCAAGGTAGGCGTGCAAGTTGATCTCCCCACGCTTGTCGCGAATATTGTGCAGCTTCTAGGCTGTTTGGTTATTTCCTGTGAGATGCAAATATATCAATGGGCGCGAGAATTTCTTCCTGTTCGTCGTAGAGACCGGTCTGCTCGCTGTAGGACCCGTCGGTGAAAGGAGAGTGGTTGCCTATGTTTGCACGCGAACGAGTCACGTGATGAGCAAGGCTTGTCTTGTCAGCCGCCGCGACCCTTCAAAGATGCCAATTTTGCCGGTAATGAATAACATCCGTTGGGACGTCGGTGCAAGCGTATTTCTAGGAAGAACGGAGAGCCTGGTTGTGACGCCTCGCTTTTCGCTGTCCTCGCTTCAATCGAATTTGTGCCGACATACGACAAGTCAGAGCGATCGAGCTAAGCCAAAGATTTCTATGTTTCCCTACCTCACTGCATGACACCAAGGTCGCGCCGACGACAGCGCTAGGCGCGGGTCCCCAAGAGTCTCAGAATAATGTTTCCATATTGACGGGATCATTTGATACGTATGGCCTAGTTGGGAACAGGTCTTATATCGATATCTGGATATTACTATGAGGGCCCACGACTGACTTCGATGCACTGTCAATACAGCCACACCACACAGACCGCTGTTTTTAAGATTATCGCCTCAACTCTGGCACTCAGGTCCGGTTTCCATCAGAGTCCAAAAAAAAAAAGCGGGCTCAAAGCGCCCCAGTCATATATCATGATATTCGTACGGCACAACCTTGAATCAACAATAAGCCTCGGGACAGCAGCAAATGACAGGATCATACGTACAATGCGTGAAATCAATGCTACAAGCCCTTTAGTCTGAAAATGTATCCTCCTCCTCGATGCCCTGAGGGAGCCGGGTGATAAGGTACCTAGGGCAGCCGGTCGAGTTTAAAGATAATAAACTTCACCTAAACTTACTCGACTTCGTTTTTCAGCTCTTTGCAGTAGTCATCTGAGCAAGTAACCGTTAAAAGAACCGTGGAATTCAGGACGGATGAAACATGCCTAGAGGGAGATCGCAGGTACTGGTACCTAATCAAGTGAGGTTCAGTAATGCTTTGCTGAACTAAGACTCAAGGCGAAATAAACTTGCCGAACGGCATTTCAATCTCGTCTGCGATACCTTCAACCCCCATTAGAGTAATTGCAACTACAGTCACTACTGGAATCATCTTCCATCTGACGATCCTTGAGATAGTACTACACAGTTGGTCACAATGTGCTCACCCGAGGTCCTTGACTAAAGTGAATGGCAATGCGAAGAGATACAATGTGACAGATTGCTTCAAATGCACCCCTTCCCCGAATATCAACGAAAGATATCATAGCACAAACACGAAATGAACATACCATAAAAGGAAGGTATAGGGGTACCTGCAATTCTCTCCATTGCAGTTAACTGGTCAGAAAGCGAAGCACACAACTGCATCATGGCGTTGGTTCCTTAAAATGTGGCTGTTATATGACCGATGGTGAGCTGCACTTGGAAGATTGGCTCACCAGCAGGTCCAATAACATCCATGTATCCTAGTCGTTTGAATTTGTATAGCATGCGAGTAACCTCGTGGGCGATGCTGGAGCGTGGAAGGTTTAACAATGATTCATGGAGCAGATACATGACCGTACATCATAGGTATGGGCAATGCATATGGAATATCGATGCTCTGGGAATCCGTAAGAAGTGGGGTCGATGAGTCTGCTGCAACGGTTTGGGAGTTCCACGTGTCAGCTCGCCCAGAAACTTTCCTACTTAGACTGGGATCGTGGCTCCCAGCGCTGACAGTGGAATATGGGGTATTAACCGTTCGACCGCAAGTCATCTGGTCAAATCGTGCAAATCCAGCCGGAAGTACATCGTCGTAGTCTTTGTATGCGGTGCCCTCTTCCCCTCGCAAGTGGTGCTTCACGGCATATGCGTAAGAAAGGAGTAATCTTAGGGTGCGTACTTTCTCCAGCTTGAGTTTTTCTGGGCTAAGGAGCATCCTGTTGTCCGAACCGTTCTGGAGTGGGGGGACATTGCTGGCAAAGGATGATGGTGCATTGGTCTTTGGATCGGTAATGTTCACATTGATCCAAACCAAGCGTGAAAGGTTACGGATCTACACAACTCGATAAGGTTTTTCATGTGAATATCACTGGCTTCTGGATCCCTCACAGTGGACATCATTGACCCAAAATCCTTCCTACCCTCGTAGTATCGGTCGTAAGAAGTCCTAGTGCCGCGATAGAATCAGACAGTTTATCGTTCAAAATAGGCTATAAAAACAAACGTATTCCGGAACACAAGGATTAGACCCACCTGGACAGTAAAACGTCACAATGTATTCAACTAAGTGTACTTAACGTACTTACCACTACGGCCAAAAGAGGTGTGACAGAGTTGGTGAGAGTTACGTTGTACCCATAGTGAAAAGCCGTTGCGATACCAGTCGCAAAAATCGTTACTGTTAGGACTGGACCCAATATGTGCGTGAGGATCTTTCCATCTGCATGTCAGACGTCTTTCCTCCGGAGTCAAATCGCCGTATGAACGAAACGCACGCTGCCTTGGATCCTGAATACATCGGGAAGCCACGAATACTATAAATGGACAGTCAAGTCCGCAATCACAACCCAGGGTCGTATGAAAAGGTACTTTTCTAAGATGTTTCCTTTTAATCGGTGGCTAGTGACATCGTGCATTAGTGATCAGCTCAGCGGTAAATTGGCTCGGTTGAATAACCTTGATAATGGCACTGGCCAAAGAGGCGACACTGAAATCTCTAGACATGTCTACAAGACGATTGAAGGTTGAAGCTGAAGTGGGAATCGTTAAGATACGAGTCGTCGACGTCAGGGCCTCATTCGGCTGCCATGGAAGCGGAAAGATCCCATTTGGTAAGTATATATCGGGCTGACGGTTTGGCTCAGGTGACATTTTGGCGGCCATTGGCGATAGACCGAGACCTCCCAGCTCCTCCAACCCTAATGTGCTGGAATATGTGTATCCGTATAAATGCTAATACATAAATAAGCTAGCTATTTAAGTTGACTGACTTCTGAATAATTGACTGTATTTAGTAACCGTGGGAAGAAACTACCCAAAAAGGTAGTTCAGAACTTGATTGGCAGAAAACATTTCCTGTAAACGCAACAAGACTTCAAAAAATACGAAAATAATTCCAGATATTCCAAGACGCCGTACTAGCCTTATATAATAATTAAGCCATGTTTGGGGTGTAAGAAACACTTATGTGATGTTCTCAGTGTTTGCACGCGAGAGCATAAGTCAAACGACTGTTTTATTTATCCCATAGCGGCGGTGGCAGCCGCCCCAGTCCCTGACTCTCTCAGTTTAAATTAAAGGGGGAAATTGGTAATATAGTTTCAAAAGCCCCTGAAGTCCTTCATTTTTCCTTCACATTGTTTTTCCTACTACCATGCCTGAGGTAGCAGCAGATCACATTGTCAACCTGTCAAACGTTACAGCTTTGCTCCGACATGTGTAACAAGATGGGGATGCATTCATGAATCTGTATGCCCGTAATTACACAGTAAAAATCCAAAAGAGGGGGCAATCAAAATGGCAAGATACAAGACACCAATCTACTCATGAACTGAACGGTTTTTTTGTTGCAGAAGTCAGTGAAGACTCACATGTTGGCTTTTTAGGGGATCAATTGTCAAGTGTATTTACAGGAGTGAGTATATATATATATATATTAAAGTGTAGAAGTCGGATGGGCTTATGGGTGTTATTTGAAGCCTAGGCAGGAAAATCTAAAGACAAAGTCTAAAGAGCTTACAAAACTCAAGTTGAAGTTTGCATTTGATTTTCCGGTGTTAAGACGATAAGCATTTAAGCAAGATTTTATGGTATTGGCTGGAATTTTTTTAGGCCAATGCTGAACGACATCCAATTTGTGTTGAATGTTGTCTTTGACCTGCTTGTCAGCATCATAAATGCATACTTCACAATTTACAGTAGCATAATAAGGCACATGACAATCATGAGACAAAACATGTATAACATGTGCACCATATTCAGCATGCAAGATACCATCAATACTAGCAGGACATGAAAAAGAAAATTGTGTATGCTTTGGAAAATAACACAAAAGAATATGACTTAAGGTCATGTTAAGACCGGGTCTTCGTGTGGGACCTCGGGGGGGCTTGGACCGAGCTTAACCGAGGAGTACTAGTAAGGGCTAGGCTTCAGCTTATGTGCTGCGCCATCCACTATTACACGGGCCCTTGATTTCAGATCGAGGTGGGACAAGAGAAGTGGAAGGACTAAGAGACCAAGGAGCGAGAAACTAGGAAATGATTCGAAGGGTATCTAGTTTGATTTCTGACTGAAGAACGAAGTACATACAGAGTGAGACTTATATACGGATAACCAAGGAAACAGGGTCGGACAGAACTAACTAGGGGAATCAAGGAGTTCGGGGACGGAGTATAGGGAACGGGCTCGGGCTCGGGCTCAGACTACTTTGGGACGGGCTCGGATAAGGTCGGGCTCGGGGTATGGGCTCGGAACGGGGTTAGTTGCCGAATATGGTTGCCGGAGATCCGCAAGGGACCGGATCATAACAGGTCATATGATCATATGTTACAAGCTGCAAAGCCCATTGCCAAACACTTTCAATGATACATTTAGACAATCCAGCAAATGAATTAGAAATGCCACATCGACAAGAAGGATGTAACCACATTAGAGAAAATTGAATATCAGCTGAATTAAGTATTTGAGGTGCAAAACTTAATGTTCCCTGCAAAAGATCATGATAAGCTAAGTCACAAGGATGCACACAGACAGCACCTGGAAAATCATTAGGTGGCAGTCGTAATAAATTAAACAATTCTTTTCCATATTTAACTTCAAAAATGGCATCCATTACAACACTTCGAGGGGAATCCATTCTCAGGTGAACACTTGAACTAGTTAACCAAGAATGCAATTCTGGCATGGATACAGTTGCAAAGTGATCACAATCCTCAGTAAGTGATTGGACAATGGACTTCATCATATGAAGCTTAACATTACGACTCCTATCACACCTTCGACAAAGGCAAGACAAAGTGGTGACACAAATAGACTTTGATACATTTTCAATGCTCTGAAGATGATGTGTAACAGAAAAAAACATCCAGCAAGGATTGCCCTCACACATGCCATGCACATGTATCATAGACATTCAAAATTCAATATATTTAACTTTAAAACATACAAACATGATATAGACCAAAAGTTAAGCAAAGGAATGATCACATTAAGCAACATATGTACCAAGTCTGAAAATTGATTGAGGGATTGAATGTTATAGTAAACATGATATTGAAGGGTGTGTATAGCAACCACAAAAACAAGATGAAACAATGTGAAAGAGAGAGACAGACAAAAACCTTAAAATTAAGCAGCAAAAAAATGACAAATAAGTGAAGGAAAACTCAATAACCAACACACACACCGAGTCTGTAAACAATGCGATTGACCGATGATGAGGCTTATAGTGACGACATTATTGAATGGCGTGTGTAGCGACCACAAAAATGAAATCAAACAATGTAAAGGAAAGAGTGAAGTGAAAAAAAATAATTTCAAGTAGCGAAAACATGATGACCCCTAAGAACTGAATCACTCTGGATTTGACAGCCAATTGGAACTTGTGACAGTCTTTGGGGAGACTCTGCTAAAAGTTGAACGATAGAACCCTTTCTCTCCTTCGAAGAGAGTCGGGGACCTTATGCAATGTTCTACAGCATACAAGGTAAGTGAATGGATACATAGTATAACTAATTGTTATCTCACCTCAGTGTTTGCATGCGAGGGCGTAAGTCAAACAACTGAGGGAGATTGTACATAAATGCAAGCCATTTATATTCTCAATTGCAATGAATGGATTGAAATAGAAAACAAAGAAATGTCTTGTGTTCTACGCAAGACTAATACCTTATATGGAGCACCAAAGGGTGATGACATAACACGTGGGCATTCATGTGTTTGTTACTCCAACATGGGGACCAGGTGATGCTTAATGACCTTACACAAAGGTTAGAATGAGATTAAGTATGATAACAACTCTCAGCTGGCCTGAAAATCATGCAACTGGGATTAAAACTATTGAAACAGGCTCAAAAGCATATAAGTGACTTGCTGAAATATTTTCAATTTTTTTTAGAAGCCCTGATGAGCTTACAGAAATTTTTTTTGTGGGGCAAGTTTTTACCTTTTTGAGGAAACTTTCTTATCCCACAGGGTTTATGAACAGATTATTACATAATTATACAAGCTAGGTTCAGTGTTGACTTTCATAGTAAGTACTGATATCCTGTAGTAGCGCTATGGTACCCATCCCCAACTTCACTTGTTTCTTAATAAATATAAAGATGAATGTAAAGACCACAGAAACTGTACATTGTGATTTTATTGGTATGGAGATACAAGGAATTGCAAAGAGCATGTCAAACATATTTCCTTGCTGTAACACACTGCTCACTTCCTTATGTGATGTGTGCCATATGTCAATCTTGATACGTTTATCACTATGTGTACACTAGGACTCTGCTTCAATGGAGGCCTCCACACCACAAAAGACTTAGCCTCACAGTGAGAGAAATCAACAACACATGTGAATAGAAGAGTAAAGGAGTGCACAGATTATCATTGGACATGGGAAGGGTATGATCCACCCAGAAAGGTGACCAAGAATCATAATCTGTAAAGGCTCATGCATATTGAAGACATATCTTGTCCACAGAACTATGACTGACTGTACTGGACAAAATAAAATCATTTTTCCAAAATTACAAACAAATCATGCATAATTTGTTAAAATCCTTATATATCACTGATTATCTCATGTGATGTTCTGTGATACTCAATGATCTGTCATAATATAAAGTGATCCTGCCCTATCACCAATGACCACAAAGTATCATAGGAAATACTTGGTGATCATTGGTGATCATGCATGATTGGCCTATTATCATTCATGATGTGCCTCACAGATGATCACTCTAAATATTTAAATTTTAGTGATCTCTTCAAATTATTCTACATCATTCAGTATCCTCATGTATAATTTATAGTGGTCACACAGGATTTAGTATGATGTATCAGTATTTATAGTTATAATCCACCCTGAATTATCATAGTATGATCATGAATGAGACATTATCTTTCAGGATGATCAATACTCTGTGATTCTGAAGGATCACTGTGAGATCCTAGTGTATCACATCCCAAAGCAGGAATCCATTCCTGATACCATCTAACAAGTACAAACACAGATTAGAAATGAATTCACTGGACAAAAAAGAAGGATATTTCATCAGAGGTGAGGGATCCTATCATATCATTCCTAATCACTGATTATCATGAAGTATTTTTCTTGATCCTTCAGTATCATGTGTGATCCTTAGTGATTTTGTGTGATCTCTCATGATTTTGTGTGATCCCTTATGATTTTGTATGGTTCCCAGTGGTTTTGTGTGATTCCTAGTAATTTAAAGCACCACTTCCATCCATTCTGCTTCCACAAACCCAGTCATCTGCCACCATTGCATCCAACCCAGGTGCCTGTGAATGTCCCCACTGTAAGGGCAACCCTCAGACCTGTGGAGAATGTATCACACAGCTAGCAGAGGGGAAATCTGAAGTGTTATAATAACTACTAAATACAATATAAGGAGAGTCTTACCTAGCAGAGGGGAAATCTGAAGAGAAAAGACTAAGGATCCCCAACTACTAGCAGATGATTATATACTACATACTACTGCAGAGATGTCATGCACAGACCAACCTCTGTGGAGTAATAAGAGTCAGGTGTGGGAAAGCAAAAGTATGGATCCTTGACAGCAGTCAATGGTCTGCTTTGAGGGTTAAAAATAGCACACAAATTCTAGCCAGCAATCAATGCTCCACTTTAGGGCATTTCCAGAGGGAGGAGGATGGTAGGCTAGCAATGGAGTGTGATGGGTCCCCACATATGTCAGAACTGTCCACACAGGGTATAAGATCCCAATGCTGAAAGACCCTGCACTAAAAAGGATGCCTGTCTTTGTTGGTCACAGAAGATAGGAGATAGAGAGTAGAGATAGGACAAGTCTGAAGTAGACAAGCCTTGAAGAAAAGTATTGAGAGAAGAGAGTTGAGGTGAGCAAGGTATCCTCAAGTACTTAAGGGCACAGGAGATAGTGTAACATATATGATAACCAAACTAGCAAAATACATGAAGCAAGCTTGCTATTTAACTACTTGGGAGAATGGGGGTGAGTCATAAGGTATTAAGGGGTATGAGTCATGGTGAGTCAGAATGAGTCAGAATGATGAGTCAAGTATGGTACAGAAAGGGGGAAATGAGTCACAACACTTAACAATGAGTCATAGGGGGATAACAATGAGTCAGAGAGAACAATAGTAAGTCATGGGAGTAACAATGAGTCATGGAGAACAAGACTGAGTCACAATGAACAAGAATGAGTCAAATGGAATAGTAATGAGTCATCACTTAACCCCTAAACCAACCAACAATCTGGGACCATACCTCCATACTCCAAGTGTACAGCCTCTGAGGCAGTGCCTGACTTGCTGATCTGATCAAAGGAGGTAGTGTAGGATTGGATGGTCAAGGAGGATGTAAGGAGTAGTTGAAATGATAGGGGTCATATGAGGAGCTAATGCTGCTTTCCAATATCTCAATCTCCACACTTTGCTTGTCTTCACATGCATTGGAGATGTAATGCACTGGTAACTCAACTTGTCCTGAGTTGGGATTGAAGAAGAGGTCATGGGGATCAATGCTTTCCCAGTCCATGCTACCTGTGCTAGTTCGGCCAGATTGTTACCTAATGTGGGCAGGTGATGGAGCCTGAATAATTGGTGGCATCTGCATGGGGAGTGATGGAGTGGATGCATGAGTGATGTTGGCAGTGAGGCACATTGAAGATGATGGAGATGATAGCTCAGCTCAGAGTATGAAAAGATGTTAGTTGTCTGATGAGACAATTGAGGAAATGGTTCCACTTAGGTGCTCAGCATTATGGTGGAATAAACTGGTTCATGACAACATACTCCAAGGAGATATTGCAGACCATTGGTCCAAGGCCATGGACTGCTAAATGGGGTCATTGCAGATCATGGGTCTGGGACCATGGATTGCCAAATGGGGTTCCCCTGACACCCACACCTTCAACATCTATCTTATGACAATGGAAGAACAGCTTTAGTGGTAAACCAGTGTTTGGGTTAGGATCTCCTGGGGTATGTAAGTATACTAGATAATTATGCCACATAGCCCTTTAGGCCATGTGTTAATTGCTATAATGTTACTTTCATTTATTAGTTACCTGTTATGTTATGGGTCTGCTTCCATATGGACCCACTATATAGTTAGTCCATGGGGATTGCCTGGCAATTTCTATATCATCTTGCATAGTTGCTGTCATTACATACCATACTGCAATCCCATACATTAGTTGCCTTCAGTCCAGCTTGTAACCTAGTGTACTGTAAGAACTCTTACACTGTGTTTTCTAAATACAATTCCATTTTGTAATGCTATCAAGTGTTAAATCCCTGATCTAACACTGAAGCTCCAGACCTCTGGACCTCTGGACTCTGAAGTAACTATTGTATTCCATTCTTATTCTTGTTATATGCCTTATATAGTATAATCCCTATTCATGACCCAAGATAGATTACTTGTGCCTTGATTCAATCCAAACCTCCAATATGACTCTGAACTCCAATTTCCCAAGGAGATCACATGAATGATCACATGGGTCTTAAGGAAAGGTCACCCCAGTGTAGGTGTACCTTTTACTGATCCAAACACTTCAGTTGTTGTGATAAAAAGAATATTGTAATAATCACTGTGATGTCTTTTCTTTTCTTATCCTTTTTTTGCTCTTTCTCTTTCTTTCTCTCAATCATAAAAGTTAGAAATAATGTTCAAAAAAAGAGAAGGGGGAAATCTTGTTTGTTATATTCAGGGAGGAAGCAACAAGATAACACCCGGCCCACTCGCACGAGTCGTAGACGTGCTATGACATCACGAGTACGGACAGATGGGAAACGCACATGATTACCCCGCATATGCGTCACCGATAATCGATCGGCCCAGTTACATGGTGAACAGGTGCCTGAGCCGCCGGAATGATAAAAATAGAACGAAAAGGAATGTTGCGACTATAGAGGGTTGTACGAGGATGGTAATTACACAGGATTTAGAATCAAGGAACACATCAAACATATCTAATAATTGGATCACATATAGGATAGGGGAAGAAAGAGCGGCTTTCGCATTATTATGTCAAAGAGACAGACATTTTTT